>JAQGAZ010003606.1:0-11135 GCA_034692225.1 Polydesmus complanatus
TTGGGAACTCCTATTCAAGAAAATCAACCTAAAAGCGATGATAAAAGTCACCTATATTGGGCTAAAGGTACTGGTTTTGGAACAGGATCAACAGCTCAGAGTTGGGATGTGGAGCAAGCAATATTAAGACAAAAAAGTGAAGAAGAACATGTTACATGCCTACTTCGAGTAAATTTAAAATTTTTATATGCTTTTGAATGTATTAAATAAATAATGTTTTTGATTTATAGGTTTTAGCTAGCTATATTAATCCAGGTGGTGTTGTTCCATATCACTTACTAAATCAACCACTAAATCGAACGGACGAACCTGTTTTACTCAATGATGACGACTATGATGACTCTATGATGCCCCCTCCCCTCTCTGGAATTAAAACTGTCTGCTACGGTAGGATTTGGCGGGAGAGGTAGAACTGCCAGATTGAAGTCAACTGAAGTTGTAATTTTGGTAAAGTATAAATTATCATTTAATAATTAATGTTTACTAATTTAAACTATAATTAGTTAGGATGTCATCGTGGATATTACATCCTCAATACCATGGCGCTGCAAATAGCGACCATAGCAGCTATGAGGAAATAAATTATTTTCACCACAATTACGGAGCAGATAGCGACTGTAGCAGCGAACATAGCAGCGATGAAGAAGATGGCTTAGGCCCATGCTACCCAGATCCTTGGGATAGCCCCGGTACGCAGATTAAATATATGCAAGATTGGTTATATCAACGAAGGGAGAACCGACAGCGTAGAAGAGATGCTGAATATGATGAGGAAGATAGAATAATTGCCAAGGAATTGCGAAAAGAAAGAATTTGGAAATGGATAAAAATTCTATTATTTATGTGTTTATTGTTGTGTTTAACTGAGTGGTATTTTGAGTGGCTTGAAAAATGGGAAGTAAGTTGATTGAAAAAATTTTTTAATTATAGTAAATTTGCAATAATGTTTTATTTTATTTTAGACAATGTTAGATAGCTACTACTTGGAAGCTGTTTTGAATGAAGTAGAGGGAAATACACCGCCAACTCAGTAAATAATCACGGCGGTTTATATAATATTATTAGTAAAATTTTTGAACGTTTTTTTCGTTTAGAACAAGTGGTAACTGTCTGCGAGTTTTATTCTAGAAGAGCCGCATCCATCACACTTTGATGTCAATCGTAACAACGAATCCGGCTTTCCTAACCCCAGATACTCATTAGAAGATTACTCACTTCACGTTGTTGATTTAATCAACTGTATACGTTTACAGTATTTGATAGTCGAAATTTTAAAATCGAAAAAATTTTCCTAATCCATAATCTGGGTCAGTTTTCATTTGGATTGCCAATTTGCTTGTTCTCCGTCTGATAACATTCACGCCAGGTAAAATTATGAACTTTACAAATAAAACTATAATTTCTTCTATAATAATAATATTTTTTTTTTTAAAAAAAATATAGATTAATTCAGCAGCGATATAAGCAGACTATTATCAATGCAAAATTTGTTGGAAATATAAAGAGGCTGTGAAATGTCCTTTAACACAATTATTGTTTATCAGTTCGCAATTTATTACTAAATAGTTATAATGATAAATGGGGGGACTCGGGATTACTACATTTTAAAATTCACGCTGGCGTCTTAGGAAGAAATCTCCCATCTGCTGCCAGAAGATTAGTGGCTTTTACTTTTCATCCATTTGAAATATTATTAGTATGCTGAATATGTTGTTAATTTTCACTTTTGACATAACAATCCATCTTGGATCATTATTCTAATGAATTGAATTTAATATATTTCTCAAGTTTTAGAAATGTAACTCTGTTATTGTTTGTTATGGGATGTTATATGTTATATAATTATATAAATCAAAATAAATGTTTTCATGTTGAATTTGGTTAAAAATCTCTTCGTAATTATTTCCTTAATTTTATTTTAGTTCTCCAAACCCAATCTTTAGGTATGCAAACGCGGATTTTATATTTAATGGATTTGAACATTCCCCCACCCCTTCTTTTAATTTGTAGCTAATATTTACTTTGGGCCAAACGCCATTTGTTTTATTTTTTACAGTCGTTTATCACGCAAAATGAAGTCCCGAGTTTGAATGAATGAAAGAAGTAAACACGTATGACCTTGATCGTGGGAGCTAGGTAGCGAGCGAAGGTTTTTTCGCGTTATACCTTGCTACCGTAGACGACGCGGCGCCTTCCTCGTTCTTTTTTTTTTTTTTAATTTTAATTACCATTACGGTATATTATAAATAACCGTTTAATTTTAATAAATAAAACAATGATACTGGGTATTAAATTTTAAGGTTAATCTCGATATAGGCTTATAGAATAAAATAAATATTATAGAATCAAGTATTACCTTTGGGCGTTCATCATTGATCGTGGGTACTAAATCGTTTTCACTTTCTTCGTCCGACGATATTAAATTTTTTGGGCGTTTTGACACTCTTCCTTTACTAGTTATTATATTCTTAGAATTCATTGTAGGCACAAACTTTTTTTTTTTATAAATTAAAAAACTCTTAAATAACGCGAAATAGGTGACAATTACTCTCAAAATTTTTCGGCGTTCGAATCTTGGCGCATAAAAAGAATATTAAAACAGGAAGTGCGTACTTTAATTTAAAAAAAAAAACCATTTTTTAAATTGCTTAAAAAATTAATATAAATTTTATTTTGACATTTAAAAAATAATAACAACATTTTAAAATTTAATATTACATATAATAACAATTATTATTATGCAAATTAAAAACGTATGAAGTATTTTCAAAAAATCAGCATAACATTTGCGTCAGGGTAGACCCGGTAGAGCCTCCGTAACTTATTTGCAAATAGGTACCCCAACTGAGCTACGGTAGAAGACCTTGACTTTGACATCAGCCGGTTGTTAACTGTATCAACAATAATATTATCTGTCAACAATTATAAAATTATTCTTATTATTTATCAAAATTGTGCCATTGAACTTTGTGTCTAATTAAAAAATGGATTTATCGCTTCCAAGTCGCCCAACAGTTGCTAAGAAACGCAATGAAAAGAAGGAAGAATTGGTGAAAGTTTTCCAGGTCAGTTTTATTTTACCTTTCTTGTTATTGTACGCTATTATTACATTAAATAAAGTTTTTTTAAAATATGAATTTATAATATTATTCTAGATGCATGTTTAATGTAAAGTATAGTATGTAAGAACGTGTATTCTATATTATCGGTACCGTAATTATTTTATTCTGAAAGTTTCTTTTTTTTTTTTAAAAAAAAAAAAGTAAAAATTAAAGTACAGCACAGTGTTGACAATTTAGTTGCACTTAAATGACCTTGAAAACTTTACTGTCGGTTTGTAAGTTCAAGGGAATTTAGAGACGTTTTCTCCTGTTACACCATTCCCCCATGTAAAAACATGTTTAGGTGTATTTATTTATGTATTTATTTTAAATAAACAAAAATTATAATATTTATGAAATTATTTTTTTTTATTTTAATCAAAACATTGAAATAATTTTTTTAAAAAATTAATTTTTATACCGGTATTGTAAATGTGGGAACTTTTAATTGTTATTTATTTTATCGTATAAATCATAATTAATGTTTTTTATTTAAATTTATTAATTTTTAATTGTAAAAAAATTGTTTTTAAGTAAACGCTTATAAGATTTAAAATAATAATACTGTACTTTGCTTTAACAATTTTTTTTTTATTATTATAGGGTATAGACATGGAAACCAGTGGTACAGATGACAGCTATGAATGGTCTGACTTTGAAGATTTGGAAGTAAGTAGAGTACTTTATATTAAATTTATTTAAAATACTGTAACGGTAATAAAACTTTGCTTTAACAATATTTTTTTTTATAGACAAAAGACATGGAAACCTCTGGCAATGACAACGATGAATGGTCTGACTTTGAAGATTCTGAAGTAAATAAAGCAAAATAAATGTTTTTTTAAAAAAAGTTAATTAAATTTTAAATGCTAATAATTTTATTCAATAGCTGGCTCCTGTTGCTGATGTTTTAAATGTCAGTATTAAAGCTGAAGACATGAATGAAGTTAGTATAAAAAATAATTAAATTTAACAATAAAGTGTCAGTATAATTAAAGCTAGATTTTTAACCGGGTTATTTTGTAATGTGATATTTTTTTTTTTTATTAAATTATTTTAAATAAATTTATACAGTAAGCATTTTGCGTTTTTTTTTTTTTTGTTTTTTTAAATAAATAACAAGTTTTTTAACTCACACTGCCGCACATCATTTTACCTACAATTTTTATAAATACGAGTAAGTCGATAAAAAAAAATTATTAAATTTAAAAAAAAAAATAAGTTTAAAAAAACAAACAAATAAAACTAGGGAAAAAGTGAAAAACATTTTTCTACCGGAAGTTTCATTTTATTTTAAGGAAAGCTTAATGTAGTTTTATAATGTTTGTGGAAAATTTCGTTTTTATGAAGTGCTGCCCCCTGTAAGTGCCATTGACTTAACATGCGGTAAACAATAAGCACGCTGCTCCTCAAAACACATATGCTTTAAGCAGAATGGATTTGCGTGTATTGCGGTGCAGCGTGCTTATTGTTTACCGCATGTTAAGTCAATGGCACTTACGGGGGGCAGCACTTCAAAAAAACGAAATTTTCCACAAACATTTTATTCTGTTATTTAATGATTAAATAATAACAATTAATTGTTTTATTATCCTTCTACAAGTTTTGCAGCTGAAATGAGTGATATAGAAGAGAGTGACAAAGAAGATGATGAAGTAATTAAAAAAAACTTGTTTAAAATAAAAAAACATATTTTTTTTTAGAATTTTTTGGATGCTGAATCGGAAGAAGAGGAGGAAAAACAAGAGAAGCAACGAGACACACCCATTTTCGCTGGCGGTGAGCTAAATGTTTTTAATTTTAGTTTAATGGTTTTTTCGTTTTTTTTTTTAATTTTTGTTTAACTAAAGAAGCGTTGAGTGCATTATTAAATTTAATAACATTAATTTTACCGAAAGGAAGTAATATTCCAAAATCTTACTTCCAACTAAAAAAGATTTTGAATTTTAATTATGAAGGTTTGGAGAAGACTATTTTTTGTGATGATTGTCAAGAAATAGTTGAGGGAGAGACTTGTTCAGAATGTGGGAAAAATAAAAAATTTTTGGAAAAAGAAGGGTTTTGGTTCACAACGTTTAATATAAAAAAACAAATTGAGTCAATCTTAGAAGAAAAAAAAATGCCAAAGAAATTTTTTTGGTGATGAAAAATAGGAACAATTTATCCATCAAAATTGTAATATTTGATGGAAATGAATATTCAAAATTAGTTAAAAAAAGAAAATTTAAGTTGTATTTTTAATACAGATGGAATTTCAATTTTTAAATCTAGTAAAGTTTCACTTTGGCCAATTCTATTTAGTTTAAATGAGCTTCCTTATAAATTAAGAAAGAAAAACATAAATATTGCCGGTTTCTGGATTAGAGGAAAACCTAATTTTCATGTTTTTTTAAATAATTTTGTTAAAAAATGCAATGATTTATTGTTAAGTGGAATTGAATGGAAATTTAAATCCAAAAAAATTCATTCCACTGTTCAACTCTTGGTGTGCACTTGTGATTCTGTTGCCAGGTGTTCTCTTCAAGGATTGACTCAATTTAATGGTAAATATGGTTGCTCCTGGTGCACCATAAAAGGAGGTTTGGCCACAAAAAAAAGGCTCCAAAAGAATTTACCCCCATCAAAATTCAACCGCTCTCTTAAGAACAGTGGTAAAAGCCATTGAAAATTTGCAAAATAAAAATCCTGTAAACAACTTTGGCATTTTAAACATTTCCCCTTTAATTTCATTAAATAACTTTGACTTTTTTTAAATTTTTCCAAGTGAATACATGCATGGATGTTGCATAGGAGTAGCTAAGATGTTTGTCAAAGCTTGGTTTGATCCTTCCAATCATAATAAACCTTATTATATTGGAAGGCAAATTGAAGAAGTTGACAAATGTCTGAAAACCATAAAGGTTCCCAACGAAATTCCCAGACAAATTAGACTAATGGCACATAAAGTTCACTGGAAAGCCAGTGAATTTCGAACTTTCATTTTTATTTCTGGGTTTGTTTTAAATAAATTTTTGCCAAACAAATTTTTAAAACATTTTTCCAAATTTTCAAAACATTTTTCCAAATTTTCAAAACAATTCAACTCATGTTAAGCCAAAATATTTCTGGCGAAAATATTGAAATGGCTAACAAATTATTAAATGAATTTAATTTAGAATTTAAAAACTTATATGGCAATTCATTTTACAGTTACAATGTGCACATTTTAAGCCATATAAGTGATTCAGTAAAAAATTGGGGACCTTTATGGGCTACTTCAGCATTTCCATTTGAGTCATTCAATGGAAAAATTTTAAAAATGTTTAATGGTGCTAATTTTATTAAAACACAAATTGGCAACAAAGTTTTAGAACTGTCCCACCTTTCAAAATTGCAAAAAAAATCAAAAAATAATTCCGCCAAATTGTTTTTTGATTTTTTAAATACAAAATTAAATTTTGTTGATAGTTTACAGGTAGACGGGGTAACACTTTTGGGGGCCACATAAATTAATTAATTTAGAAAATTTTGTAAGGATACAAATTAAAAATTTATTTAAAGTACAATTACCGTAATAAATATTTTGGCTCAAAATTATAACAAATGTTTGATAAAAAATGTATTTTTTAGTACAAAAAAAAAGATACCGAAGCCAGGAGCAATTCATTAGTAACCTTAATAACTGGCAAATCTTTTATTTTGGAAAAATTTTTAATTGTAGCATCAAAACAGGGTAATCAAAATTTTTGTTGTGGTTTGGGGAGGAAGATAAAATTCCAAAATAATCCTCAAAAAAATTTCCAAACCTGCAAAATTATTACAAAAAAGCCTTTAGAGTTGGAAGTAATTGATTTAAAGAATTGTATTCCAGCCAAATATATTACTTCCTTTTATAATAATAATTATTATTGCATCCAAATTCCAAATTTAATAGAAATAGATTAGACATTTAGGAAATTTTTAATATTTAATTTTAGTTTAATAATGCACTCAACAAATCTTTTTTTAAAATAATATTTTAGAGAAAAAAAATAATTATGTAAAATATACTTACTGTCAGCTGCTTACTGCAAATCGAAATCCAAATTTGCGTGTTGTTTCCACCGTTGCTCACTCACTAATGACCTCGTTTCTCTTGGCTTTAACAACACCAGGAAAACGAGCAATTTTTTGAGTGAGTAATCGATGATAAAAAGGGGAACACAAGCAGCTTCAAGGTTGCGAAGAGAGAGAGAGAAAAAAAAGTTCATTGACCTCTTTATTCTTAAATCTTTTTATTTTCTTCCAAAATTAATTTTTCATTTATAAAATATCGAGGTATTGGTGTACCGGAATAAACTTCAAATTTTTAACATTCACTTACATTCCGCTGTTTCGAGAGTTTACTATATTAAATGTTAAAAGTTACTAACTCACAAATGCTAGCAGTAATTTAAAGAGATTTTTTTTAGCAGTAAGGAGTCGTAAATAATGAGTGCTGAAAGAGTCTGATTAAAATGAATGAGCTAATGTGGGAAATAATAATAATAGAAAAGTATGAGCTAAAGTAGTAAAAAAAAATCATGAGCTGATCGATGAGATTTCAGCTTTTAAAAAAAGAGAGACAAAATATTTAATGCGTTGAGAGTATTTCAACGGTTATACATTATTCTATGGGAAATAATTTTTCCACATTTTAGCTAGGGTATGGGCAACATGTTTTATAGGCAGTCGATGGCTTGTAGAACTTGTTAGTACCACCTAATTACAGTTGAAATAATAAAAAAAAATAGGTAAAATTTTTTTAAAAAAAAAAAAAAAAGATTAACTGCATTAATCTTAAACTACTTAAAAATAGAGATATTTTTTTCTTAATTAATTAACTGCATTTTAAAAGCTGCATTATCAGATGAGTATGGATCATTAACGAATGCCTTATGTGCATTAAAAATAATAACGCTAATATGCAAAGTTGCATTTTCTTAATTTCTTTTCAAACGACATACGATTAGAATTAAATTTCGGCTGAAATAGGGGAGAAAGTGTTGTTTTTCATCAGTTTTTATATTTTTACTTGTTAGCTAGTTTAAGATATTATATACCTTCCATATTTAATATCCGGTTGTATAATATTAATTATTGTAAACTGCCGAATGAAAGTACTGTCCCTATATGTATAGGGACAGTACTTTCATTCGGTACAGTATTATTTTATGCTCAACTCCAAAGTTTTTGAGAATTATTCTAAAGTCTCAACATGTAATTAGTTGTGTTTTAAATACTGGTTTATCAATGTTATTTATTTCTTTTTTTTTTTTATTTAATAACAAGTTTATATTAGAGTGTTAACAGTTTATTACTTCATTGGATTTTTATTAATATTTAGTATTGGAAGAAATAATGTATTGTTGTTTAACGTCACATTCAATTTTTATTAAAAAAAGTCAAACGAAGCAATTATTAAAATTGTAATTTAATCGGTAGCACAATTCTCGCTGCATTGTTCTTTTATAACACATTTATTTGATCGTGAATAAGATACAGTAATTTCATTAAATCAAGTCGAATATTTAGCCCAAATAATTATCCTATTTTTAAGAAATGAAATTTTGATTATAATTACCAAAGACATGGAATAAACTCATTTAATAACATTTTTAATGTATATATTTATTAGTTTTTGATCCCTACTTAAAAAAAATGTGGTCGTCAATAAATTATAATTGTCAAAATTGCTAATTATTAAAACTTAACAATATTTAAAAAACATGCATTTACAAAATAATACTATTATACAAATCTATAAAATGGCATTACAATGTTAACTTATAATACACCGGCAATACTAAGTAATAATTACCCTTCTATCGTTAATTACTATTGGATATATTTTTTGTTTACGTTTATAAATTTTTTTAAGAGGCTACTACTGTAGTGCCAAAGTATTGTCTCAATTTTTCGAGGAAAAAAAATGTTAGAATAGTACATGTGGTGCCAGCCGCACAAATGCTGGGACGTAACCCTGTAAAATAAAACAGGTACAATATTGAATCATACATATTAGTTAACTATTTTGTAAAATACCTTAAAAAATAAAAGTGGACCAACTTGTTCTATTACAACCGCGCAGTGCCACACACTCTAAAAAAAATTATTACCGTACTGTAGTTTATTAGTTGATGACAAAACAAACATTTTTACCCTATATTCCCCAGGTTTAGCATTCATAATTCTTGTTTTCAACACATCAAGGGGTTGTGTTGATGTATCCATGGCCACCGCTCCCCGTCATATAAAATTAAAAAAACTAATCGTGCTTTAGTAATTTAAAAAATTACGTACAACAGTTAAGTTAGCTATAAAATGAGTGATCGAGTTGTCTTCAAAATAAGGAGTATTTAACATTGTTTGCTTTACTTGGTCGTAGAAATTGATAACTTAAAAAATAAAATAATAAAAACACATTAAAATCCAGGTATAGATATAAACGGGGTACCTGACCAATCCGTGTCACGGAACGGCAACCTGCACAATATTATTTTATTCTAAAAATAAATTAATAAAAATAAAATTAAAAAAAAAATTATTTACTGGTTAATGTATTTTGAATTAATTTTTTTTTATGTTGGCGGAATTGAAATATATAACTCATTGAAATATATTCTGCAGAAAAATTTCTTGCAGAAAATTTTTCGCACGTGAACAATTCATGCGGAAAAATTATTTGAAGAAATATTTCTGCAGAATCACCCGTTGAAAAATATTCTGCAGAAAATATCCTGCAAAAAGGGATATTTTTCTGCAGGAATTCTTCAGAAAATTTTCATTGGGGTACCCACATTCAGCGTATCTACAGCTAGGTGTAGATTAATGGACTCACCTGAAAATGTTCGATAATGAATGTTCAAAAGACTCGCATAAGCGCTGAGAGTGCAAGTGAAAAACGTTATTAATTGGCAGTGATTCGTTCTCTTCTCACGTCTGGCTCTAAGAACATACGCCCATCTTCGGTCACCACCCATACTCTGAAACAACTGCCAGGCTACGTTCTCTAAGCAGTTGAGGCACGCCATTTCATACAGACGTTCAACGCTCAATCTGGCGTCTCTCACCATTGACTGGGCCGTTTTTGCATAATCCACCGTTCCGTGCATCGTCCAACGCAGTTGGTTAAGTAACCACATGTCTACAAATTTAAAGCGATCATATTCTACGATGTTGTAGTGGCACCAGTTGACGATTTCCCTTCCAATCGGATCAACTAAAGTTAACAATTGCTTTTTATATGGCTCAGGCAACGGAAGAGCCCGGACTTTGTTCTCCACTTTCTCTTCCATCGCCGCGATCAATTCCATCTCTGCTATATTCAGGATACACAGATTGATCGCTAAGTGATTGGACAGTTTGAGTGAAATTGTCCGGTTGACTCCATACGTGAGTGACTATTTTCACCCCAGCTAGATGCTCGAGCGACGGAGTAGGAAGCACAAAGTTCGATATAATTATTGCTCGGACTTCAGTCAACTAAAAAAAAAACATAGTAATAATTAGCATAATATACAGAGAGTTAACTTAACTAAAACCATTAATACGATATGGCTTCTTGCTTGGTGTGTAGACAGACTGCACTCTCTATTATCCTTTAATCTTCTGAAGGTTTACCTATAAAATATATTTTTAGTTAAATATAATTAATAGCTATTACCAGCTATACTTTATAAACAACTATTATTAAATAAATATAAACAGTAATACTTTACCTTCAATATTATTTTGAGGATGGCAAAACTCGTCCTTCCAAATTTTCTAATACGTATACACCATTACAACAGGAAGTCAATTCCTCTTAAGTCACGTGGTATAAATGATCCACCTTGCAATGGCGGCATTGACTTCCTGTTATAACCCCCATAGAAATAACCCAAGTGATCCACCTTGTAATGGCCGCCGTGATCGCGCCATCTAGCGACACAATATGTAACCCAACGATTTTTGTAATGGCATAGCAAGTAGAGAAGAGAAGTAGCGACACTCCTCAGATTTTGTTCAAGTTACAGAAGCCAGGCACCAGGTGGC
>JAQGAZ010003607.1:0-11134 GCA_034692225.1 Polydesmus complanatus
CATCAAAAATGATCAAGATAAAACTTGCTATCATATTGGGAAATAGTGGAAAATTTCATGAGTCATCATGATGGGAAGAAAATACTTAAAATAAGTAAAATAAGTTTTTCCCTACACAAAATTCACTTATAAAGTAATAAAAATGACATAAAATAGCATAATAAGTTACAGCGATTAAAAGGGTATAAGTACAGTGCGAAATGATGGCACTTACAGCCGTGAATCGAGCGGAAAACGTGGTTCGCGGTTTTGGGCACTTATAACCTTAAATAAAACACCTTAAAATTGGCTAAATTTGAATAAAATATGAATTCAGTATAATATATCGACTATATTCAGTCATAGGAGGAAAATAATTAAGTTTTTAAAGCTAATTAGAATAAATAACTTATATCAGCAATATAGGTCAGAATGGTGTTAAAGTTAAGTGTTTGATATGAGAATAAAGAGGAAAGAAAGTTAGGAATGAAAACTTATGTTATATAACGGTTACTTAAGTGTAACAAGAGTTATTAAATTAATTAGAATTTTCATCCATTAATTTATTTTATTTCAACCTAGGCAACCTTTGTAATGTTGCTATTTCTCAAACCTATGAGTCATCATATGTGGAGACCTGTTAAGGGCACTGAGATGGACTCTGATAAGAGACTGGGAAGTATGGTTGTCATGGCAACCAACTAAAAGTAGCATGGTTAAAACCGGTCATAGCCTGAGGCGAAGGAATAAGTAAACAGAGAGATAGCTGATTGTTAAAAGAGCTTTCAACCGGCTAGAGCGCCGTACGTTTTAATTTACGAAAGAGCGTAAAACATGCGAATATACCGCAATTAAGATGTATGTTATTAATTAATGGAAAGGGAATAATTAATAAGAAATCGTATTAAGGAATAGAGGGTGGAAATGTGAGAAGGAGAGGACCTGCACGTAATATATGTAAATTTAATAATGTGAAACTCGCCGTTGTTTTTGTAGAATGAGCGAAGTGAGGAACTCCAATGAAGACTAAAACAATTATAATTCCCATCCAATAATTAATATTTATAGGAGTAAACTCCAAAGTGACGAACGTTGAGTAGAAAATGATCCTTACATAACTGTGCAGGAGCTGATAGAACATCAAGGGGGATACCAAGTAATCAAACAACTTGCTTAATTTACTTTTACAGACAAAGAAGCCCGGAGACCCAGAATATCACTCCTTGTCAGTCAAAGAAGAGTAGATAATATCCAGGGGTTTGAACCCGCGGAAACACCCTACTCCTCAGCTTCCTTGAAGCCAGATTACAGGAGTACGCTAAGCTCCCAGCTCTCGAATTTGCAAACTTTGCTTCCGGGCTTAAGTCTACTTCCTTTTTATTTCTCTCGATTTCTGTCAAAAGTTGTTGAAAAGCATGTTTCAAGATGTGTTGGAACATGATGTACATTCCTTGAGGCTCAGTGGTTAAAAACAACGTCAAGTTCCAATTGGTGATAAAAGCTAGGGAATGTACACCGTGTTCAAAAAAAAAAAACGTTCAATACCGCACGTGTTAAATAAAACGTTCAGGCTGCATTGGCTAATAAAACAAATAATAAGTATCACTGAAACTAAAACTATTTTAATCTAAACTATAATAGTAACTATTTTACACTTTGTAAAACCTACTCCAAGTAAAAATTAATGTCAGAATGACATAATTATTAATAAAATAGCTTTGACTGAAGAAGACAGAATAGCGAGTGGCGAGCTCGTCTTGCCGCGCGTGTTGAGGCCAAAGGGAGACATTTTGAACACAAATTGTAACAATTATTTATTAAAAAAATTGTTAAAGAGAAGTTTAGTACACGTGTTATTTAAATATTTTGATTATTAAAAGTTTTTAATACGAATTCAGCTGGGTACGTACCGTACGTTTTATTTAACACGTGCGGTATAGAACGTTTTTTTTGTGAACACGGTGTAGAATGATGACGCACTTCCCCTGGTACATTTTGAGCCAGATGTATTGGAACGAGAAAGAAAAAACGTGGATGAGATGAAAATGCAGAAGAGCAGAATGCAATTGGCAAAATATTTGAGGCTCAATCGACGAATTTTGATACGTCCTTCTACATAGCTATGTAATTTAAAATAGATAAGTAAGCATTTGCTCAGCTGGAAGTGTAGAGTGAAGCAGTAGAGAATGGAGCCAAAGGCAACTAGGAATATTGAAATTTGTTACATGTAGGGATGATAAACTGATCCTACAATGAACTTTAAAGAAACCGGAAGTCGTCTAAAGGACGTTAAAGTCAAGAGGTGACCAGGTAAAAACGATTATAATTTCTTTGAAGTTAAATTTTATTTATTAGATAAAATTACCTAATATCATTACAATATGGAAATTCGATTCTACTACAGAGAACACTGGGGTTAGGGTGACGCTCAAGTTTGCGTTGTGTTTTGGGTGGTCTGTAATGCGGTCACTCCAAGCAAAACAAAGTCTCCACAGCAAAGTTCGAATTTCTAATAAAATTGAATCTAAATTTTTAAACTCAACACTTACTCTATTGACATCATAAATAAATTAAAATGTCGTAAGAGCCTAAACCCGGTTGAGCTCCGCAAACTCTTATTGCAATTTTCGTACCTTAAAATTTTATAATTAAGCCGTGAGACATAAACAAATAAAATTTAATAATAATACGTAGTTTGGATAAGCGCCAGTGTACATATATTTTTCTAACTAAATTTCTGATAAGATAAAAATTCTGAAATTGCTGAAATAATTTAGAACTGCTTTATTTCGTTGATAAATGATCAATGATGAAGACCGTTATTTATTTTGCAATTTTTCAGATTTTACTTAAAAAGAAAAATTTGTTTCCGCAGCGGGAATGGAACAGCCGTCTGCAATATGGAGGAAGAACGCTCTGCCCGGGTCTCGAGGTTAGAGTTCGCGAGCCCTGGATGAAGAAAATCCAGGCACCAAAATAATAAATAATATAATCAATAATATTTTAGTAGGCAGCGTCAGGCTGTCTAGGCTTTATTTAAGTTAATATTTTTATTCGAAAAAGGGGAAATTCGGCGCCAAGCAGTCTGGTAGAGCAGCTGAGTTGATGAAGGGTAGAAAAATACTACGAATAGAATGCGGAAGGCGCCGTGCGGTCTGGGGGTTGATGAATGAAACGTAAGAATACTACGAGCTCGTAGTGAGATGTCCAGACATTTAGGCGACCGTAGCGAGTAGAGATAACTTCTCTGTTTACCAACTAGGCAAACAGGTCAAAAGAAACGAGTCGGCAAAACGAGCGTCTCTATCGGGTGGCGCAAAAAAAGTGGGACCCCCTATTATTTTTGTTAATGTAAAAAAAAATTGTAAAAACTTTATAAAGAATATTATATTATAAAAACCACGATAGGTAGTTAATGAAATAGTGATGTCAAAGGTTTAGCTAGTAAGTAAAGAAAACTTTACAATTTTAAATTCGCCAAAAACATAATTTGGTAATATTGCAAGTTTTCAAGAGGGGTCCCACTTTTTTTGCGCCACCCGATATATTTTTTAAAGGTTGGCAACACTGAGTTGTAGTAGGGTTATAAGCCTCGTATTTTTATTATCAAAAAATAGCAAAGCATGTTGTCAAAGTGACAAAATATCTTAAAACACTTGTCCTACAGGCACCAGCCAATGTTGCCAGTAGGAGTTTGATCAAAATTATTAATAATATTAAAAATTCGTGCCAAATATAGATAACAAAATATCCTGCAATGTATTTTCAAAAAACTTAAAAACACCAATTATGGTTATTCATGATGGAAAAACTCGTCCAGTATTCAGTCGAAAACACTTGCTCTACGTTGAAGACATATCATTCATTGGATCATTTTTTGTCAAACAAGTTTGAAACATTATAATATTTTAAACCTAATAAGTTAAAGAGCAATTATAATTAAACAGATAATTTATGAAGATGAGCACTGGTTTCTCAGCACTTGTGTGGTTAATGGTCAAAACAATAACTCAACAGATTACAAATATTCATATGAGGTAGCAATACTGTCAAAGTTATTTTAGAAAATGTTTATACAGTAATTAAATTTTGTTGCTATAGAATTGTTTACAACAGTGTCTATATAATTTAACGAAAGAATTCTGTTACTGTGTCCAAGCACATGCCATGTTGGAGACCAACACCAAGAAACTAACCATATGTCAACAATGTAAACTGAACATAGTGACAATTATAAAAATAAAAAAAAAATTTGGATACACTTTAAATAAGTAAACTATTACTTTTACAGGGTGTAATAAAATACCCCAAAATCTTATGAATGAAATATGTGGATGCAAACCATCTTGCCAGTAAATCTTAACTAATTTTCAGATTTTTAATTTTTTTTTTATTAATTTTGTACATAGATCGATAGAAGTTGATGCTAAGCAACATTTTAATTCGTTTGATAAATTTACCAATATTATTACAATGATTTTTGAATTGGAAGAAATTGTTAGTCCACCCAATGATACCTTTACTATAAATGAACTTTTAGATATGCCTACTAAGTGATTGCTCTCTTCGGACTGTAATAATTTGAAAACATTATTAATTATAAACATTTTCAAAGATATGAAGATAAAATTTGGTTAAATGATGTTTTAAAAGAGAAACACATAGCTTTTAACGACTACCAATCATCAAGTATTATAAAAATAGGAGCTTCAATAAAAGTATTGTATACGGTCGACTTAATAAGCAGTTGAAGTCCTTTTATCCTACAGGCTTAGGACTGAAGCCCACTGGAATAGAGATTTAAAGTATAAGAAAATGCTTATTTTTATAAACAAAAAAAATCAAATGCCAAATAATACATACCAGGGGAAATAATTTATAAAGTCTATTTGCTCATATTAAATCAATGTCTTCATTCAGGGTAACTGAGTCTGCTGGATTAAAGGGTTTCAACTGTGCAATCTAAAATAGTATTTCAACATCTATATTTTCAAACATACCTCAATAACGGCATGCATTTAAAAGTGCATGTAAAACACAAATTGAACATTCCCTGCAAATTTTTACCCTTAAGATTCAAGATTCATAATGATAAATTTGTGCAGTTGGAAGATGCTCTGAGTGCGATTGGAGGTATTTTTGGTATTTGGATCGGACTATCAATCAGTGTGGTTGTTTACCAACCATTGCAGTGGATTAGAAAACCCAAAAACCCAAAATTAAACAAATTGCCAACTCACGATAATTATCAAATTCTTTATCTATTAATTTGGGATTTTTTATTAATCATCATAGCAGCAATTTGTGGTTGGCAAATATATCTCACCATTAAACAATATTTTGAGTAATTATCTAATTATAAATATAATGATTTTTTTTTATGTAAATATATAATTAATAATAGATATGAAGTTATTCAAATATCCACAACAGAGGATCTCGATTCTACCTCATTTCCGGGAGTTTTCATTTGTTCAGATCTTCTTGTGGATTTTTCTCAAATTGATGGAAACAACCCTAATTTATCAAACTTGGTCAAGTTCTTTGAGGAAGATCGTGTTAATGTAATGGTTAATTAGCCTAACCAATTTTGTCATACATAATAATTGAAATCAATTTTTTTCTAACTTGTATTTCTCATTATGAACTTTATAGGGGATTATTTGTGACAATTGTACTACTGTATCTTTTAATAATAATTGATTATGTTTGATAATTATTGCTAGATTGAATGGTATGACCAAAGAATGGAGTTTTATAATGAATTGGAAACTCACTTTCGGCTTCCTGAAACGAAAGATTTTATTAAGTTCTGCCAATATAAATTAAAATCCGGACACCTTTTAAATTGCACGTAAGTTTTTTTTTAAGGTGAAAGAATGTAACGGAAATGGGAAAAAGCGCGAAAAGCATTCTTAACATATTGGCACTTGGAGCACGTGCACATGACATATTCCAACACTTGGCGCATGCACGTCGCAAGTGTAAATGACCAAATACATGCCCTAATAGGCGTCTGGGCCAAGTACTAAAAAAATTTACATACTTTTTAATAATTATAAAATAAATTTATTAATAATATTTTAAATAAATTTTTCAATAATTTTAGATAAATTTTTCAATAATTTTAGATAAATTTTTCAGTAATTTTAGATAAATTTTTCAATAACTTTAAATAAATTTTTCAATAACTTTAAATAAATTTTTTAATAATTTTCAATTTGAGTAGCCTTCATGACTGAGTGCATGGCTGATTACTGAAAAATTTAAAATAAATTTAAAATTATGGCCGATTACAATGTCATGCTGAATATATTGTTGTGCAGATCAAAAAGTTTCACTTCTACCCCAGGAGAGTCTTACCTGACTTTTTTTTGTCTATGTTGTATAAATTCTAATTTTAACTGTACATGTACTACTAAAATTAATGATAAAGTTGCCATCAAAAATAGTTACTTGTATTGTTTGTTTTAAATTTAGCTTGAAAAATCATTATTTTGTATACCATAACAGTCCAAAAACTTGCGTATTTATCAACTTCAATTCCAATAAAACTGAGCAAATAGAAGGTATATTTTATTTTTCTAGTATGTTTAATTTTAGTGAATAGCAACTTAAATGACTAAAATGATTTTTCAGAATTGAATTTTCGATTGAATGTTTTGGCTGATGAATTTGATCAAACTCGAGTGTCATGGCGTGTAGGTTTTCACCCATTTTCCATCTTACCAGACACGTACCAGGTGAAAACTCACGCGCAAGACCATATTTTAGTCGGACCAGGTGACCTAGTCTCTGTCAAGTATTCACTGGTTCAGCAACGATTTTACTCAATTTGCTGACATTTCATTATCTAAAGTATAAATGGTTTAGACTCAAAAAAGACGAATGAAAGCTCCTTATACGACCAATTGCAGAGAAGAAAAAGTTAATTATTCGATTTGGCCAAGTGAGGTTCTAGATATGCTACCTAAGTATGGATACTCTTTCAGTTTTGAGGTAATTACACTTACCAAAGTTACCTGTAATACAGGGTGACGCGTATATATGCAGTATATATTTTTTTAATCACCCTGTATAATTCAACCACTTATTTTTTCTTCTGCTTTCAAATGATTTTTTAAAGGAATGTCTTCAATTTTGTGTACTACATCAACGAGAAAATAATTGTGGTAAAGAACTTGAACCAGAACTACTGCGAAGCTGGAATGATTTCCGGCACTGCAAAGCAGGTAAGAAAGATAATAACTAGAGTAAAAAAATTTCCAGCATTAACAATTAATAATTTTATTTATTAATTCAAAGATTATAGCATCTGCAATTGCAGACAACCATGCATGTACAGTATATAATACTTGTACAAATTACTTTATAAATGTTAATTCAATCAATTTTTTTTTTATAATAGGGAAAATGATTTTAATTTTGATATATCACAATCAAAAAATGTTTATGTAAAAGTACAAAATTTATTAAATTATTTTTTTATTATAAGTTATTTACCATTAAAATTACTTTTAAAAATGTAATAATTTTTATTAATTTTTTTGTTAAATTAGAATTATCTCTTAAAAAAATACGCTAACATTTTACAACTGCAATCTTTCTTGAAGTAAACCAGTGAATGTAAAAGAATTTATAAAGTTTAAATTACAGGTTGTTTTTTTTAATTTAGAACTGGAAACGCTAATATTCGCATTCAGAAAGCTTCTTCTCAGATGAAAGTTATCACGGAGAAAGCTTTAATTGAGGTGAATAAAAACTTAAATTTTGATTAAAAAAATTATAGTGATAATCTATTTTAGGATACTGCAATAGTGGGATTAATTGGTGGAATTTTAGGCTTATGGATTGGCGTTTCAATACTTTCATTGATGGTGGAAGCTAATAAGTTAACAGCAAAACTTATCATTAAGGTTGTGAAAAAATTTACTGCCAAAAAATTCATCTCCTCAAGAAAATAAATGTTAGGGTAAATGTAATCCTCTAATTAAGTGTAATTATAACTTACGGTATGTAAAAAAAATGTTTTTAAGTTCACTAAACAGGTGTCTTTATAAAGTTTTAAACATAACGTTTTTAAAATTGTATACAGTACACAAGTATCTTTTGTCTAACACAGCTTCAGTCTAACACAAAATCCGTGTTGCATAATATCTTACACATTTTCACCCTAAAATGTTCTCTAAACACTTCAAAATATTACACTGTTTATTGTTAGTTTACTTAACATTTTATGAATAAACATTACCGTATTATTGTTTATTAGTACATTTTATGTGTTCGTTTTTTTTAAAGTTTTTTTAAAAAGGGGGGGGGGGGGACGATACAATTTGGCGAATACTCTACAGTGGGTTTTTCGTGCACCAACAATATTTAAATTTTTGTTGAAGACATTACCAAAGCTGTTTTTGTCTTTTTTTTTAGAAAGGTAATTAATAATTAAATACATTTACTTATTGGAATTATATTAACTCAAGTCTATTTACGTGTCCAAATAATTGGGCTTAGTTTGCGCCTCAAAACATTACTTTAACTTTATTTTATACTCACCAACTATACATAAATTAATAACTTACTATTTGCCTTTGGCCTCCCCCTTTAGCAAAAATAAGCATGGGAGGGGGGCAGTCTGTACGTTTAAATAATACTGGTATTTATACTGGTACTGAATAAATTTTAGTTTTTTATGGCGTATTAAAAGATTTTTATTTTTTGACCTATTTCATAAATGTTTTTTTTAAGTACAGGATTGTTTACCCCCATTGAACACACTGAACTCTTCCTATTTAGCTCCTCCTTCCAATCAGTTGAGGAGTGCTTCCTGCGTTGTTCCTTCTCTGCTCACTGCCAGGTGGCAGTTTGAATATGAAGCTAATGAAACAAAGATGGAGCTTCTGTATTTGTTTTCTATAAATTATGTTTTATTTTTAGACCATTTCTTTTTATTGATTTGTTCAAAATATGCTTCAATTTTGTTTTTAATGAATTTGATTTAGATCTGTGAAAATTTTGTAACATGGATGGTTATTATTCATTTAGATTTTTCTGGATTTTCAAACAAAGATGGAGCTTCTGTATTTGTTTTCTATAAATTATGTTTTATTTTTAGACCATTTCTTTTTATTGATTTGTTCAAAATATGCTTCAATTTTGTTTTTAATGAATTTGATTTAGATCTGTGAAAATTTTGTAACATGGATAGTTATTATTTATTTAGATTTTTCTGGATTTTCAAACCGCATGCACCA
This sequence comes from Polydesmus complanatus, assembly GCA_034692225.1. Classification (NCBI taxonomy): domain Eukaryota; kingdom Metazoa; phylum Arthropoda; class Diplopoda; order Polydesmida; family Polydesmidae; genus Polydesmus; species Polydesmus complanatus. Next base: position 9,231 of record JAQGAZ010003607.1, read on the forward strand.
TGTGATTTCCTTTGTTTTATCTTTGTTACCAGCTTTCCTTATTCAATGTATCACAAATGTTCAAACTCTAATTTAAGTAGAATTTTAATAAGTTTTGTTAAATGGATGGCTGATATAGCACCATGTGCTTTTCTTTGTTTGAAATTGCAATTCAGTTTCATTGACACTGAAAATTGTATGACATCTGCTTACACATTTACTTGTTGTTTACACTAAATATGTTTTAACAGATGATTGCTATTTATTTTCTATGGTTTTCAATTTTGTTAAATCACAACCATGTGCTTTTATTTGGTCTGCTTTAAACATATTTTTACTTTAATTTTATTTAATACATTGCTTTGTTTTGTTTTAATTATCTTGGAAAATGTTTGCACATATCTAACTAAGATCTATTCCAATTTAATTTTTGTGTTTTTACTTTTAAGTTTTTGTTTTTAATTTTTTAATTTGAAATTTAATTATTCATTGCTTTATTTTTTTGTAATATTTCTCAACGTATTTAGAAAGCCTGAATTTAGAGTGTGTATTTTATTAGTATTTTGAATGTAGTAATCACATAATTAAATTAATTTGAACTTACTTTTACTTGATTGAATGTAATGTTTTTTTTTTAGTTCATTTTGTGTTGTTTTATACAAATTATGATAAATAAGGATAAAGGTTTAAATAGGTTTATTATTATAGTTTTTTTTTTTATTTATTTTGTCTATAGTGGTCGTAATTTTTTCTCTTAAATTAATTAGAATTTTATTGGGGTGAGATGGGCTTAGTTATTGGTGTGATGAATAGTTTAGGTCATGTTTTTTTTACTAAGAATGGAGCTTTTACTTTGATCTTTAAGGGCGTTCTTTAAAGAGATAATCCACATTTCAAATTTTATTTTTTGTATAAATACTTGGATTAAATTATTATAATTAAAACTGAATATTTTTAAGAATATTATCATTATCTAATTTTTTTTTATATTACAATTGAATGTTTTATTGTGGGGTTTCGTATTATGATTTATATTAAATTGTGTGGTAATTATTTAAATTTTTATTAGATGGTTTATCTAATTTGCCATAAATACTGTAAAATGTTTATAAATAGAAGCGTTTTTCTGCTCATGGTATTATTTTTGATGTTAATGCATTTCCATGGAAAATGGAATGTAACAATTAATTCTGTTTTCTTTACAATGAGAGCATAAATTAATGGTTTTGTCTATTTTAGATTAAAATATTTTTTTGCAATCTATTGGTGGCTTGACATAGTCTTTAATAAGCTCATTTGGTAGATTTATTGTCTTAAAAGTCATAAATTTTAGCAACTACTATTTATGTTTTGTTGGTGTGTATTAATTATTTACGTTAATTTATTGACAGTTTTTGTTGAAGTTACTGTTACTTTATTTTTTAATTTTTTTTTGTGTAGTGTAATTTAATTATTTTTTTAAGTAAAAAAAGTTTTAATACTTAATGAATTAACAATAATTATTACCATAGCAAGTAATTAAATGGAAGTATGACGTCAGCAAAAAACAAAATTAATGCTTGAAAAAATTACCCCTCATTGAATGAAGTAAACGTTTCCTCTGAAGATCCTCCTATTAAGCTGTTTAGGAGCGTTGAGGAGCGCTTCCTCTATTGTTCCCTCCCCGTTCACCACCAGGTGGCAGTTTAAAAGTGAAGCTGAATAGAGAAAGATGTCTTTAAAACACTCTCAAACATCTTTTAATTTTGTTTCATTTTTAGACATTGTTTATCTAAAATATGTTTAAATTCTGATATAACTGCACTTGATGTAAATGTCTGTTGATTGTTGTACACGGATGGCTGATAATTAATGGAGATCTTTCTGGATTGAAAACCTATGTGGTTGATGGTTGTTTTTGAAACCATGTGCTTTTTTCTTTGTTT
>JAQGAZ010003608.1:0-11120 GCA_034692225.1 Polydesmus complanatus
CCCACCCCCCCCCCCCCCCCCCCCCCCCGGAACAAAATTGAACGAATACGCGGTATACAAAAGTGAATATCAATATCTCGACTCTTCAAACTCAGCCAATATACAATATTATTCTGATCGTATTACGGTAATCAGATTTACTCACGTCCCACGTCGAATTAATAAAAATGATGTGTATCAAAAGCTACCAAAAAAAAAAAAAAACTTAAAAAGGTTGGTAAAAAAAATATTTAAAAATCTCTCTTTTCGTCGATTAGGTATACATCATGTTTGAAAAATATTGACGTATTTGAAAAAGAAACAGACGGATGTGCGAATCTATTGACGGCTCGTTGAACCGTAAATTTTAAATTTTCATTGTCGCGGACAATAATAAATATAATACAAAAAAATAATAATAATAAACGATAACAATACGCGTTGAAGAAAAACTCGTTCTATCCGCGACCGATTCCGTTCCATAAGAAACACGTAAGAAAAGGCGAAAAAGTTCGGAAAAAGGCGAAAAGAAACGTTAAGAAAAGGCGAAAGAAGAAGAACAAGACCGTGACTAGTTTCTATTATAGATTATTCTCTTTCTCGACAAATTACTGTTGTTGTGGCTGCTCATTTTGTTGTTGTTATTCAGCGAAGAAAGATGTGAAAAGATGTACATTCGAACGGATTGTTAAATGTTGATACAACGAAATTCAACGAATTAAGCAATCTTTTTCGTTGTACCAAACAGTTTTTTTTAATACCGTATCAAAAAAAAAAAAAATGCTCATCCACGATTATAACGTCAAACAAGTAAAGTCACTAAAACAAACTGAACTAATGTAAATTTCACTACGAAAAGTTCAATAAATAAAATTAATAACTTCAAAAAAATGAAATTTGGTTAAATCCTCTTAAAAGACATTAAATCCCAAATTCCTTTAAATTTGCAAATAGAAACGGTAAGCGTTTTGTCAACTAATTGTAAACTTTTTGCAATATCGAGCATATTGTGTCGCTACATTAAAGTTTGTTATGAAAAAATGGTCCACATAAATGTCCCTATTCAAATTGGAATAGAAAAAATAATTCATATTCATAATTATTTCGTTGTATTGATCACATTCGTATACCCTAACCTCGAGTTATTACCTCAAAAAAACTTAATTTTTTTCACATATTTCGTTATATCGACATTTCCATGTAAAACCAAGTAACTCGCTTATACCCACATATAAAAAAATAGTTTAGCAATGTTAGCAAGGTGAAATAAAAATACTTTTAAACTTTGTTGGAGAAATATAATAAGCGCGCAATATACAACAACAACAAAAAAATAAGAAGAGAAAAAAATAATAAAGAATAAAAAAAAAAATGTACACACCTGGTGTTCATCGAAAAAATTCTTAGTTCACATATAAAAATCGTCTTTCATCCCACAGCTTTTCTTTACCTAAAAAAAAAATATACATAAATAGTTAAAAGAATGATTGTAAACAGGTCGCATTTAATTCCATGAAAATCAAATCCTAATTGGCCCTATAAAAATCTACAAAGCAATTTTTTTTATATATATAATTTAACAAAGTTTACGTTAAGAAAGATGAAAAAAATGTATTCTTCTTTTTGTTATTATTATTCTTTTTCTATCAGTTGTAAGTAACGAAAATTGATTTAATGCAAGCAAAAATATCTCTCTTTTGTTGTGATTGGATGAGATAAAGTTGTCAAAAAAATCAATTACTTCAAAAAATAGCAATTATACGGATAAAAAAGTAAAAAAAAAAAATTTCCAAAATCATATTAAACACTATTACAATCTTCGCCGAATCAAATAACAATCAAAACTATTAAGTGAAAATTTTGTTTTCTCGCTTTAAACTATAATTCAAGGCAAGAAAAAAAACCGCGTTTTAATCATCCAAAACGTTTTTTTTTTTTTTGTATATTTTTTTAAATTTTATTTCAATTTAAAAAACATCAGTTTTTCTCCGAGAAAATATTCGAATAAAAAAGCATTAACAATTCAAAAGAAATTTTCCCACAGTGAATAACCCTGGCCTCTTAAAAACTTATATTATATGCATTTAAAAAAATCTTATATTTTTTTCTATCTAATTCATAGAAAATCTACAAAAAAAAATAAAAAAAATTAGCGTAAAGAAAAACTCGAAAGTTTTTATAAGGAATTATTTCGGGGTTAGTTAAGTTTGGAAGTATATTATGACGTGTGCGGGGGTGGTAAGGGGTAATCGATGGGATCTCCTTAGTAAAATTTTTTTGTGTGTGACGGTGATAATTTGACGTTTGGAGCAGACAGCGTGGCACCCGAACCACGTTTCGTTGAATTTCGTCGATCAAAGTGCATGACGCAGCTAAAAACCGATGACAAACATCCTCACCGCGGAATCACAACCAAGCAAGAGAGAGAGATGAGGGTGGGGAGGGATTTAGAATGAAACACTCCCACCCTTTACCATTATGATTTCGTGTAATGCGCGTGGGTGGAGTGTTAAAAAAAAAAAAGAAAAGATGAACCCGATTTCTGAAATCATTCTGCAAGAACAAGATAAAGAGATGGTGGACAAACAATGATAATTGAGCATCATTTTAAAGATGAAACGATTCAATAGGAACATCACTCATAAAAAAAATGTATATATAAATATAAAAAAAATACAGTAGAGGAAAAAAAAAAGCGTGAAAAACAAAATTCAATTTGTAATACCAAAATAGAAAGTTTTAAGCTTAATAAAAATAATACTTAAAAATACTCCTTGGCGCAAATGCTTTTTTATTATTTAATTCGTAAATAATGAGTTTTAATAAATTCTATTGGTCACGTGAACCGCAAATGCGCGAGCGTTCTTTATAGCAGGAATGTGCTTTGTTTTAATTATAAAAATATTTTTTACTCTCAATTTAATACAATTTATACAAATTTTTAATTAATAATTGATATTCAAAATTTTTTAAGTTAAAAATACTTGTTAATAAATAGTGGAACGTTTGAATATGGTAAACACTTTCTTAAGAAGTTTAGAGGATGCAGTAAAGTACTGTGGATGAAACTATCTTACAGTGTTTAACAGACGCGGTAAAGTTGGTAAAACACTCTCATAATGTTTGACGGACATGGTAAAGAAGTTGAAATATTTTTAAGGCGCTTGGTCGCTATGGTAAAATTAAAAAAAAACATCTAAAATAGCGCTTAGAGGGCAGGGCAACGTTGATAGCGCTTTCTATTGCTCATTAAAGTTTAAATAAATAACCAAAAAGTTTTAAATAAAATTAAATTTTACAATTATGGGTAACACTCGTAGAATGTTTATTAGAATCTGAACCGTTTTTCTTTTTTAAAAAAAAAATATATCTAGAACTGAGCGTAATACATACAGCCTAAATTAAAGGCGAGACAAGATCGGCCCTTTTATAGCGAAACGGTACGAGAGACTAAAGTGGGTTAAGTTTAATTTTGTGAACTGAGCTATTTGAAAGAGGTCGAAGTGTTCTAATCGATCGATCAATAAGATATACGTTCGGCACTTGAATTAACATTGATTACTACATTCATAGCTAATCTGCGCGCCAGAGAAACAGAAATGCGCGCGCGAAATTGACAAATTGTGTATTGTAATTCACAGCTGTAGTTGTTGTTGTTTTCAATCAATTTTTAGGTTAATAAGGGTCAAAACAACGCTTTGAATTATAAATATTACGATCGCCATTTAACTCAAAATAATTTAAGCTTCATCGTAAAAATTCCTCTCAGCAAAACTTGAAACAAACCCGTTTTAGCAATTAAATTTTAATTCCAGGAAAGCAAATTTGTGAGTCAAAATAATACAGTAATAAATAAAAAAATAATTTGCGGTTGAATTCATTAACTCAATCAAGCAAACATTCAAGAAAATTAAATAAAAATTTAAATGATTAATGAAATTTTCATTTAAGAACCTAGTTTCATTTAATTCCAGTTTTACTCTGGTTCCTGCTTTTTATAACATGCAACTAAATCTATGTTGGGGTTACCGAAAAAATGTATGGATCACTGAAGCGACGATTATTGAACGACAAAATTTTAACCTTGGTTAATTTTTAGGGTTGGCTTGGTTACTGGCCAGAGTATGATTAATACAGTAGTTGGATGAGTGGCTCCTATTTAAACTACTTCAGGGAATCAGGGTACACCAACACATACAGGGGATGACATTCTGTCCTCAGGGTTCGCTGTGTTCCCAGCTCTTCCATCCTCACCAAGGATAGGAAAACAAAAAAAATTAAAATTAAGAACAGGGGTCATTCTGTTTAGTCCACAAAACACTGTACAAGACGCTTAATCTAGATTAAGAAATCCGATTAAATACTGTGCTTACTTTTAAAAATATTATTTCCCAAACTGCTTTAAATTCCTTTTTATTTTTTCCTTCTCATTTTGCGGGTTAACCGTGGTTTAAATTATCTGGAGGGAAAATAATTTCCCAACCGGGCCAAAATTCCCAGATAATCGAGTCCACCAAAATAAAAATAAAATATAAAAATCCAAAAATTTCCAACTTTTTTTTTAAAAAAAAAAAATTATGATAAACGAGTGTGCGTAAGCCAACTTCGATTATTTGAGTCAGGAATCGGAATTAAAACCACGAGTTTCGCACCTCAATTCCTTAGTTTTCTCGGAACTAGTGTTTTATGAAGGATTAGGAAACGAGGTAGTAAGAATGTAGAAAGAAGAAACACCTTCTTCCCCCATCCTCTACACCGGTCATCTTCTTCTTCTCCTTTCATCTCGCCGAAACTGAGATTTAAGAGTGTGATCCCCCTGTCGAGTTATCACGATCTCCAATCGAAAACAAGTGAAATATGAGCTTGCAACCCGTATACATATATGCACGCAGATATTAACAAGTATGAAACCGATAAAAAAGACCACAGGGAATAAATTGAAAGCCATTCGAATGTGCACAGAGAATTAAAAAAGAAAAAATAAAACTAAGGGGGAACCTTAAACGAAGGTAAGAGGTGAGAGGGAGGAACCGGGGCCATAAATTCGGGATGGAAAAAGCAAGTCGGATGAGGAAAATGAGAGAGTAAAAGTGTTAAAGATGCAACACCTTTTCTGAAGACCGGACTAAAGCGTTGACCACCCTAACACCTCTTTAACTCCCTTGTTCTAATTCCAAATCACCCCCCCCCCCCCCCCAACAATTTTCCTCTCTCTTTCTCTTTTTAACATATACAGGTATTTTCTGTTTAACACTTTCGGGTGTGTTTTTATTTGTGAAAACCCGCACTTCATTAACACCTATCGCGCGCTAACTCGATTCGCGAGAATAATACATTTAAAAAAAATGGCGCATTGGTAATAAATAAGAAAAATTAATTTTTTTTAAATTAGAAAAAATTACCTTGACTTTTTTTTTTTGCTTTAGATAATACGGTATATAAATTTGGATCGCGATCATAAATTTAACTTTTTATTAAGTTAAACAAAATATAAAAGTTCGATTAATAATAACAATAATTAAAATAAATACTGTATACCGGAACGTTAATTTATTTTAAATGCTGATTTTATTAAAATGATAATTTTATATGCAATTTAATTACAATTTTTTTTTTAATTTTTCAATCAATTAAAATAATACAGTACCGTAATTAAAAATGCAAACACACGTAAAATACACACGTAAATTAAGCTTTACCAATAATAATAAAAAAAAATAGTGTGACTTTATAGCATTTTCAAAGCAAAATTTAGAATTTTTCATCATAAAACAGGTCCTTTAAAATTTAAAAAGTGATTTTTTTAAAGCTATTAGGGAGTATTTTGGAGAAATAAATTATGTATATTTTTATTTGCAGAATTTTATTATTTTGGAATTTAGTTATTTTATTAATTTTTTTTTTAGTTTAAAGAGTTCGTCCCTCACTCCTTAAAAAGATAGGTTGTTTACGCCACTATTTCAAATAGCCTAAAACATTTAAAAGCACCAGAGCCGAAGCTTAATTTTCCTTGATCTAATAATAAAAATCCGGCATTTAATATCCTCATAAATACGCTTGTTCAAATCGAAAAGAATGGCGCAAAATGAGAGAGCCCTAAAAAGATGTGTAAAAAGTAAATGGAATGAAAATCAACATTTTATTTTTAAATAAGCAAAATTTAAACGTTGAAAAAACAAGATTTTTATGGGGTTATTAAAAGAATACCCGGTACTAAACCCCCTAATGTTATCGCGCGCTAATTCTAAACGAGACAAAAGTGGTCCATTAAACATGTCCTAAGGGTAGGTCAGTCTTCTGCTACCGACAACCACTCATTCTTAAATTTTTATTCCGTTCAAATTATTTTCTAAAAATATTAAAAAAAAGTACACAACAATTGATGACGCTGCCAATAAAGATGTCTATTTGATTGCCGAATTACTGTAGTTTAAATTGAAAAGTTTTAATTGTACCACAGAAAAAAAAATTTACTCATAAAATAAGAATTATTTAGCAAAAACTAATTATTAACTACCGGTAGTTAAACTAGTTTGCTTTAGTTAACTCTAATCAAATCAACAGTAACAATTACGAAATTGCAGGGAGTCAACTAATGCTTACTTAGTACATTGTAAAGATTAAAATTAATATACTAAAATACATGTACATGTATATTTTCTAAAGATTCAAATGCGAAGATTCAAAACGAAATCTGGGAATACTTAAAAGTTTCAAAGGCAATTTTTTACCCATCAACTGCAAATTATGTTTGCACCTCACGTTGTACTGTAAACAGACTTTTTAATCTCGATTAACAGACCTAACTTCATATGAAAATATTTGGTGGTTTTTATCAAACAAAATTCAATAAAAACATGTCCAATTTAAAATGACACAGCAAAAAATATAAATTCGTCCACTTTTTCCAATCTCACTTCGGTAACCACAACATAGATTTATATTTAAAAAAAAAATCAAAATGCGTGATTTTGCTCAGATTTGTTGTTTGTTTTTACATTTCGTTGTAGACTTTTATTTGCGCAACCCCCTAATCAACATACAGTAAGATTTTAATTGACCTTAATTATTGCTAACAAAGCGTTACATTGACTGTTTTGAAAGGCTAACCGACCCCATACTAATAATTCTCCTGTCTTCAGTAATAATTAAAGTTCAACCAAAACATTCTTTTAACATCATTAATAAATTATTTAGGTTGCATCTATAATAATAAATAATTGCTAAAAAAATTTATTTGCGTAACTTATAATTAGCGACTTTAAAAAAAACCACCGACTTTTTTAATTATTCTAACAGCGAATTTTTCTATAATAATAAATAACTTATTCAGTAATCAAATTTTTCATGTTTTTCTATGTAGGTCTATATTTTGCATATATAATAAGCGTAATTGTCTAATTATCTATTTACAAAGACTATTTATATGCAAATTTAGATGTTATTTTTTATTTAAAAAAATTGCAGATATCAGGAGTCGAAATGTCGAAAGCAGCTAAACGTTGGTAAAACAAACGTCAGAAGTATTAAATTCAAGGTTCAGAGAAATTCCAATACAACGAAATATTAAGTGCAAATATATTCCATTTACAACAAAAATTTAATAAAACAAATATTTCACGAAAACGAAATTCATAGAAATCTCATGTACAAAGAAATTGTTCTAAGTATAAATAAATTCATAATAAATGTACATGTAGCCTACATTGTAGAAAGAAAACCCTTATTGCGCTTATCGAATAAGGCACAAGAATTAAATTTTGATTTCTTGCTGTCCCATATTGCCCGACCTAACTCAAGTTTCTTGGAACAGCGGCAAATACAGAGAGCCTCTAGATGTCAGAATGTCACCCCCGCACGTGTTCGTGCACCCCCAAGGAGACCATTCGTTGCAAATACATGTACTCGTACAAGTATAACATACCGGTACCGGTATATATACATATACATGTATATTTTTAATTTAAAGAATGTTGACTTTTGATTAAAGTTCGTTCCATCGACGCTTCAGACCAAGAAGATGGCGAGTGGAATGATGCGTGGAGTTGTCTCGTTTTGGATCACCCTCCCAATTAATTCCTTTGAACGGAAGACACGACGACCCCTCATCTTCTCCTTCTACAGGTGCGAAGAAATCCTTACTAACCACATCGAAAACCAAATTCGTTAATTCAAACACCGAGTGAGCAATAAATTATCCGTCGTAATCCCACACAATCTTGATTTATCTCTCCGTCTCTCTCAACCCAGAGTTCAACATCACCCAACGAAAAATCACCACCGCTCAAATAATAATAATAATAAAAAAAATTAAACTTTAAACCTAAAATTACAACGCGTTGAAAAATGTTACCCCTCTCCCCCTTTCTAAAAAATATTTTTTTTTTTTTATTTTAAAAAACCTGTAAATATTTTATTAGATAGGACCACCTGAGAATCGAACAGGGGAAAAAAAAAAGTTCAAATAAAGCCGCCTTTCGTCCTTACAAAACATTTTCATCAGGTTCCTCCTCCTCTTGCCTCTCTCTATACAACATTAGATGGCAATTGTGAGGCACCGAGTCAGAACAGCAAAGGGCCTATTCATTCCCACTCTAATCCACGCCATTCATCTCTTTTGTAAACACGGCTTTTGCTCTGTAATCTACTTGAAAATCGTTCGATTCAAAAAATATGAGTCACAATACATCACCTACATTCATATCATTCTTAAAAACTAATTTAAAAATATTTGAGAAATAATGCAAGTACCGTAATCTCGCGCAGTACAAGCGACAACATAGGTTAATAAGTTTGAGGGGCAAAATGTTTCGTTATACGCGAAAGTTGCGCGATACCAATGAATTTATTAATCGAGATTAATAGTTTGCCATTTTACAATTTTGATAGCGCAGCAAAATAGATGCTACTATGCAAAATTAGAACTTTTACGCAAAGTTTATTAAACCAATTTCTAAAACAAAATTACCGGTAAAACAAATTGCAAGACTAATTGATTCTTTTGCCCTAGTAATTTTTATTTTAATCCCTTTTTTAATAACAACAATAAAAATTAATAATTTAACAAAATGAGATGTGTAAAACGAAGAAAATCCAAACATCACTGAATCTACGCTGAATTTCCAAAATCTTGATTTTGATTTAAAGTTTTGATCGCAATTGAAGAGGTTTTTCCTAGATGAGATTAAATTCCCACAAACAAGGTTTAGTAAAACCTCTTTTTAAATACAGTAACTTACATTGTACTGTAATGTAAAATTAAAACTTGGCCGAGATTTAAATGACAAAATCGACGTAGATTCGGCAGTTTTTACTTCAACTTTTATTTTAAACCCTGTTTTTACGCTAACAATATAAATTCAATGACAAAATCAACTGAGATCAGTGTAAAGTGAGATTTAAATAAAACTGGATCTTCTGGAAGAAGCAAAATGTAAGGATCAAAACTCTCCATTCAAATTTAAACTCACTTTTCTACTTGCGCGGCGTTACCTCTTCGCGTATAACGAGACATGTTTGGGTTGAAGCTCCGGACTAAAATCAACGTTGAATGCTACATGCAGAACGTGCCACACAAAGAACCAGATTAGCCATACTTATTCTCCGCCATTAAATAAATGTTGAGGGAAGAAAATAATCCCATCAAAATTTTGATGGCCGTCATTTTCGATTTTACATCGACTTAGCTGTTAAGCACTATTGAGGAATTGAGTAAAACCAGCTTTCAGAAATCGGATTTACTTTCAGAACTGAGGCACAAAATAATTTTTACCCCGCAACACTCACTCTATACGTAACGCCTCGCATGCGACGTGAATAAAATGTGAGATTAGTTTAAAAATCACGAGCTCAGCCGATCAGCATTTTCCCCGCTCTTCAAATGCGATTTCAATAAACTAAATATAATAACAATAAAAAAAAATTACTACGGTAACATTTTTTTAATGCGCAATAATTATTTCTTAGTTGACAATTGAGTCTGACAAACAGTTCAAAATCCCTACGTGGGTTTCAATTATTTGAAAGATACTGTAGGTTTAGTGAAAGAGATTTTGCTTTATCAAAAGATTGAGTTATTACAATTCCGAAGATTTTTAATTGTAAGAAATGTATTTATTTTTTAAATTTTTTGCTGGTGATTTGAAAATTAATTTTGGGTCAATATTTTAAATTTCTGCTCATGAGAACTTTTAAAAATTCGGATTAATCAAAATTCTAATCAGAACTTTGTTTCCTTTTTTTTAAATTATTTCTTGATTTTTTGCTTAATATTATGTATACCGGTACTGTACTGTAATTTTCATTTTTCAAAATCTTGATTATTTTTTCAAAATTACAAATTCTCCATTAAAGTCAGATGTCAAAAAAATAAAATAAAAAATAAAAAACTTCGAAATTAAAATAAAAAATTTTTTAATTTATGGGATAATTGTTCCAATCGCGAGTAGAAATTAATTAAAACTTAAATACATATTAAAAATCAAATACAGTAAATTTACAAAAGTAACTAACACCAAAAATGATACGTATAACTATTTTTTTTAAATTTTAGGATTTTCCTAATTGAAGAAATTACCCCGTTCAGTGCTACACCACCCTTTCCTGCAGCAGTGGCAGTCAAATAAATAGATACCGGTACCGGAATTAAAAAAAGCATTCATTCATCTATCAATCACCTTATATTATCAATTTAGCCAACTTTAATAAAAAAACCAAAATTGTATCATAATTACGCTAGCGTATTATTACAAATAACAGTTTATCAGGAAATTGTAAAATAAATCGAAGATGCATTCTCCCACTGCCATTTTCTGAAATATTAATGCTTTTTTTCCACCCATGCATGTATGGTCAAAAAATGTACAAATACAGTAAGCTTACACCCAGTATTAACAAAAATATGGGTCGCATATCAGTTAATAAATTTTTTTTAAAAAAACAACCATAAAATAATAAAATATTTTTCCTCCAAAATAAAAAAAAAAACTGGCAAAGATGCAACTTTAAAACTACGAAGACGCAGTGCGACGGTATTTAATAATAGAGACCTTGCGCTTAACGTCCCGTACACGACGATAAGTACGATAACTACGATAACTTGTGAAGTGACGTCATAGCATGAGTTTCGAAAATTTGCCGAC
>JAQGAZ010003609.1:0-11115 GCA_034692225.1 Polydesmus complanatus
TTGCATATATCTTATTGTAAATCTTTTGCATATATCTTATTGTAAATCTTTTGCATATATCTTATTGTAAATCTTTTGCATATATCTTATTGTAAATCTTTTAAGTTTTTTCAAGTTTAAATCTTTACATTAAAATTTTTAAAGGAAAATCTTTTTCACGTTTTTCAATGTAAATCCTTAAATTAAAGTTTTTCCATGTAAATCTTCATTGACAATCTTCTCATTATGAAGTAAGGCTTTTTCAATTTAAATCTTTATGTTCTAAGCTTTATCAATGTAAAACTTTTACATTCACTATAAATCTTCTTCTTAGGTTTATTCCAGCACTTGGTCCCTCCTCTGCCGCTACATAAGCCACGCCCTCACCAAACCGGAAAATGAAAGAAACTCCGCCCACCTGAATGCACACGCCCAATGGTAAAGCTACGAGCCTCAATGTTAAGCCTACAGAACAGTATTCACTTTGAACCCGAGTGAGGCTCTCACCTGGTCATGAGGTGCTCCAGGTTAAATGTGAAAAAGAGCCAAAACCTATATTTAAGCAGTGCTCATTATGCTGATTGGCCGGCAGCAGAAGCGCATTCAAAAATCGATTTCTTAGCTCCGCCCACCCACCTTTTCCATCAGTCCACTTAGTGCAGTGTCCGGTGAACAGGTGGCGCTGCGAGGCGGGTGATTTACGAGGCTAATATCAACAGAGGCGGTCACCCCTCCCCCCCCCCTACACCTACCTACGTCACCCCCCTCCCAACTCCCCTTCGGTGGAAATGGAGTTGAAAATTGAATTTAGGTCCGTAGAAGGCTGATAGAAAGTTAAGCGTTTTACGCGCGTAAATCAGCGGCTGTTTCTTCACATAGGCTTAGGCGCTAAGCCCCGCGTTTATTATTTACAAACCCCGCCTACCCACGCTACAAGGAGACCCGCCCACTCACCACCGGCCCTGTAGTATTATGTAAGATGCGCAAAGTGAAGTCTGGCCTTATGTAAGAGATTCAAAGCGAGAACCAGGGCCCATATGTGTTTTTTGGGGCCCCCGAGGCAACTCGTTCGAGTGCTGCCTGTTTGTTTGGTACCGGAAGTTGGCCCTGGAAGAGAGTGTTTGTACGGAAGAGTTTTTCTAATTATGAATTAATGAAACGAGGTGTAAAAACGAAATGCAATTGGCTCAAATTGAATGTAATTAAAAATAAAATGGAGCTTATCGTTAACGCGTCATTATGTTTCATTAGCATAGACTCTGCGCCTCTCTCTCTCCCGCCATCTCCTATTTCCGTTGCTATGGAAATGCTGAGCTCCGCCCTAACCTAAGCCACTCCTCCGCAACACTTCTCAAACGTCATTTTCTTCCGTTCGCACCTTAGTATTAAGCAAATACCAAAAACACCGTATTGGTATATTGGCCAACTTATATTGGCTTTTCATTGTTAAACACAAAGGGTACATCGATCTAAGTTGGCGTTTATGTAAAGTGCAATGCGGTGCAGCGCTCTAATGATAAACCTATTCCGTTTAATAAGGGGCAGCAGCACGTGCGACTATTGCGGCGCAGCTGTCTTATAATTTCTTCATTGAGTTGGTAAGGGGCAGCGAGGTAGGCGGTGCAGCGCTCTTATATTAAACTCTACGTAAAGATGAGGGGCAGCATTCTTTACAATGAAATTATTTAACACGCGAGAATATAGAGTGTGCACCACGAGTATTTTAAGGTGTGCACCACGAGTATTTTAAGGTGTGCACCACAAGTATTTTAGGGTGTGCACTACATGTATTTTAGGGTGTGCACTACATGTACTTTAGGGTGTGCACTACATGTATTTTAGGGTGTGCAGTACATGTATTTAAAGGTGTGCACTACATGTACTTTATGGTGTGCACTTTGTGTTTTTTAGAGTGTGCACCACGTGTTTTTTAAGGTGTGCACTGTTTAGTTTTGTTTAAAAAAAATTTGAAATTGATTTTTGTTCAATGAATTTTTGACGACGTATAAAATCAACGTCGACGCAGTTGACATTTCGTTTCCGGTCAAAATGTTTTCGTGTTTCCGGTTAAGTGGATAAATAAATAAAAAACGACCGCAACAGCTGACACTTTATCCGTCGCGGCATTTTGAAATGATGGCCGTGTTGACGTTTCCAAGCAAAAAGTCCGCGTTTCCGGTCGACGAATATAAAACGCGGTTTTCACGCTTTCGATAAAAACGCGTTTAAAAGGCTGTTTCCGGCCAGCCCACCCCAACCGGAAGATGCGCACCGCTGGAAGCTCATTAATATTTCAACCGCGTTCGGCGCATTTGGTCGCCGGCGGAATATTCAACACCAATAAATAAATACGAACTTTCGGTGAACGATCTTTTCTAAGAGAACGAGTTTGCCTTAGTGAACGACTTTGCCTTTGTGATTTTAATTGGTGAGCGTTTCTTTTTTAGCGAACGATTTTTTTATTGAACGACTTTGTCCTACAAAACGAATCTTTCATTGGGAACAATTTTTTATTCCATTTTAATTATTTTAAAATTAATGAACGATTTCATTTACTAGTGAACGATTTCTTCATTGTGAACGATTTTTTTTCATTGTGAGCGATTTTTATTTCATAGTGAAAAATGTTTTTGCTATTGTAAACGAATCTTTCATAGTGAACGATTTTTTAGTTCATTTTAGTGATTTTAAAATTAATAACGATTTGGTTTACTAGTGAACGATTTTTTTTATTTTGAACGATTTCTTCATTGTGAACGATTTTTTCATTGTGAACGATTTTTTTATTTTGAACGATTTTTTCATTGTGAACGATTTTTTTTATTTTGAACGATTTCTTCATTGTGAACGATTTTTTCATTGTGAACGATTTTTTTATTTTGAACGATTTTTTCATTGTGAACGATTTTTTTTATTTTGAACGATTTCTTCATTGTGAACGATTTTTTCATTGTGAACGATTTTTTCATTGTGAACGATTTTTTTTTTTTTGAACGATTTTTTCATTGTGAAGGATTTTTTTATTTTGAACGATTTTTTCATTGTGAACGATTTTTTTTATTTTGAACGATTTCTTCATTGTGAACAATATTTTTCATAGTGAACGATTTCTTCATAACGAACGGATTTTTTTTTTTTGAATTCCATTTCAGTGATTTTCAAGTTAGTGAACGATTTCTCATTTGAATTTAGTGAACGATTTTCGTAGTACGGGTAAACGATTTATTTTTTATTTTAGAACGACTTTTTCACAGTGAACGATATTTGCCAAGTCAGTGAAAAATTCCTTAAAATTTAGTGAACGACTTCTTTCTAAGAGATTTCCTAATAATATTGAACAATTTTTTCAAAGTGAACGATTTTTTAGTATTAAACGAATTGGTGAATGATTTTTTTAAAATTAGTGAACGACATTTTCCTCCTCCCAAGTTATTAAGACGCCATTTTTAATTTTTTTTTTTTTTTATGATAAAAACGCAGTTGAAAGCAGCGCGGCGGAATTTCAAGCAGCTGGCGTTTTTCCCATGCTAAGATTTTCGCGGGCGTTTTTTCTTTCTTTTTACGCTAGTTTCATTTCGCGTCGTTTTTAGTTCCGCGTTTTTTTTTTTTTTATCTTTAAAATTAACTTAAGTACAGTATAATATAAGTAGTGTTTATTATGAAGCGGCGTTTTAAACACATGTTTGTTTTCCGCGAATATTAACGCTTATGTTTTCGTTTGAAATGCGGCAAAAAATTTTATTCTTTTTTTTTTTTTTTTGCGGAAAATGTTATCTTTAATTTTCAAAAAAGCGGAAAACTTTTTTTTTTTTTTTTGAGCGCATTTGTTTCTGTCGTTGATTGACGTGCGAGCGGAAGTTTTATCACGAGCGGAAGTTGAATGACGCATTTTTTGTTAAGCTAAAAAATAAAAAAAAAAACGCCAGCAGGTGCGGCGAATTTTATAATACTGAAATTATTAAAGTTTTCAAAAATCGTTTTTTTAAAAATGAAATTTTTTTTGCTATTAGAAAGCGTTTTTTTAGCGTTTTTTTTTATTGAATGGAAAATATATTAAAAACCGTTTTTTATACTATTGAAGCAGCGTTTTAAAAGAGCAGAATTTATGCATTGGCGGAATTAATTTTTAACGCAGAATTTGTAAATTGCTTATGAAAAGCGTTTTTTGGAACCATTCTGCAAAATGCGTTTTTGTTTTGGTTTATTAAAAATGTTAATGACTAATTGCGGCAATTTATGCAATAGAGGAGTTATTTTAACGCAAAGTTAGATGTTTCGCGTATTTATTTTTGGGATTAGAAATGCGTTTTTTTTTTTGCAGAATTTTAATGATTAATTGCGGCCATTTGTAATTTTTTTTTAATGCAAATTTTTTTGGCGTTTTAATGCAGATTTTTATAGAGCGCAAAAAGTCTTTATTAGCATAAAAGCAGTAATTTTTAAAATAAAATTTTTGCGGCAATTTAGGCCATTTTTTTTTTTTTTGGATTTTAAAAACGCAAAAAAAAAAAAAAATTTAAGCTTTTCACAAAATTTGAAAGCGTTTTTTTATGCGTTTTTTTTTTTTATGTTGAATCAAAATTTTCATGAACTGCGGCTATTTTTAAAAAGCGGCATTTTACGATAACTAGGATTATTCTTCTTCCGGCAACTTATTTCTGAAACGCGTTTTCGTTTAAAGAACAAAACATATTTTTGAAATGCAGTTTTTTTTTCTTCCGCAGCGGCATTTTAATAGGAAGCGGATTTTTTGCCGACTTTATTTTCGCGAACTGAGCTTTTATTTCCGCTGCGGAGATAAAATATGGACGCCGCGGCTGTTTTATATCAACAGTTTTTTTTTTTGCGGTTTTGAAAAGCGTTTTTTACTTTTTTTTTTGTGTGTGTGAGTTGTCTTTCACTCTGAGTGACCTTTCAGCTCGTTGTAAGCCGAGAGCGCTGCACGTCAGGCGCTGACCTCTGACGTCACTCCAGCGTCGATTGAGTCGTTTCCACCGCGCAACACGTGAGCCCATCTGTTCAATCGTAATTGATTAATCGCTTAATAGCCAAAGGATTAGCGCTGAGCCCCGCCCACCAACCCCAACACCTGTTAAGCTCCTCCCATCACCTAGCGAAAGCAATCAGCGCTATAGAAGAGATGCAAAGCGGGAATTAAGGCTAATTAGGAGATTCAAAGTGAAATTTATAAATCTTGTTGTAAAAATAGTAAATCTCTTTTAGGAAAATAGTAAATCTCTTTTTTTTTAAATAGTAAATCTTACCTTTAAAAATGGTAAATCTTAGTTTTAAAAATAGCAAATCTTTGTCTAAAATAGTAAATTTAGTTTATGACAATAGTAAATCTCTTTTAGGAAAATTGTAAATCTTAGTTTTAAAAATAACAAATCTTTGACTAAATAGCAAATCTTTGTCTAAAATAGCAAATCTTTGTCTAAAATAGTAAATCTAGTTTATGACAATAGTAAATCTCTTTTATGATAGCAGTAAATCTCTTTTAGGAAAATAGTAAATCTCTTTTAGGAAAATAGTAAATCTCTTTTAGGAAAATAGTAAATCTTAGTTTTAAAAATGGCAAATCTTAGTTTTAAAAATAGTAAATCTTCTTTCTAAAAATAGTAAGTCTCGTTTCTAAAAATAGTAAATCTTCTTTCTAAAAAGAGTAAATCTCATTTATGAATATTGTATAGTAAATCTTGCTGGAAAAAATAGTAAATCTTTGTCTAAAATAGTAAATCTAGTTTACGACAATAGTAAATCTCTTTTATGATAGTAGTAAATCTCTTTTAGGAAAATAGTAAATCTCTTTTAGGAAAATAGTAAATCTCTTTTAGGAAAATAGTAAATCTCTTTTAGGAAAATAGTAAATCTTAGTTTTAAAAATGGCAAATCTTAGTTTTAAAAATAGTAAATCTTCTTTCTAAAAATAGTAAATCTCGTTTCTAAAAACAGTAAGCAAATCTTATTATGAAATAGTAATCATTTTTCAAATACTGTAAATCTGCTTAAAAAATGTAGAGATTCTAAATGAACACAAGGGGCCCAAATGCTTTATCCGTGACCCCGAGGAATGTTGGTCCGCCCACCAGCCGCCCGTGCTAATCCACGCTTCCGTTAAGCCCCGCCCTTAAGCTCCACGTGATGATGACGTCAGCGTTTTTTTGTGAGGGGTAAGAAATAAAAGGCAGTAATAAAAAGTAAATGCTGGGAGAATGAAAAATACGCTCGTTAAACGCCTCGTAAAAGCGCTGAGTTATTAGCTCCTGCTTAGGCCCCGCCCACCCTCAATGAGAGGCAGAGAGTGAGGGGTGGCCGCCATCTTGTTTAATAGCCCTCGCGCATTCCGCACACGTAAGAAACATTAAAAAATATATTATTGAATTATGACGTAGGGTTAAAAAAATAGTTTCCCTTTGATTACATATAGACCACGCCCTTCCCAAACATACAACGGAAGTAAACTCCGCCTCCCACTCATTGGGGGAAATGCCATTCAATCGGAGATAACCACGCCCTATTATTCATTTTCCTCAAATTTTTTCCTTCATCTTTATGTAAATCTTTATCTTACACTTTCTCTATGGAAATCTTTTGCGTTAATCTTATTCAATGTAAATCTTTTGCATAATTGTGTAAATCTTTGGAATTCTTTTTCAATGTAAATCTTTGGCATTTTTTAATGTAAATCATATGAATTTTTTTAAGTAAATCTTGGGCACTTTTTTTTTGTAAATCTTTGGGTTTTTAACGGACTGTAAATCATTGGAATTTTTTTAAGTAAATCTTTGGAATTCTTTTTAATTGAAAATCTTTTGCTTTTTTTTTCAGTGCAAATCTTTGTTTAAATTGTCAATGTAAATCTTTCGCATTCATCTTATACAAATCATTAGATGGAAATATTTCAATGCAAATCTTTAGCATTCTTTTTTAATGTTAATCTTTGGCATTTTTTAATGTAAATCATATGAATTTTTTATGTAAATCTTAGGCACTTTTTTTGTAAATCTTTGGTTTATTAATTGGCTGAAAATCTTTGGAATCTCTTTCATTGTAAATCTTTGGCTTTTTTTTTTCAGTGCAAATCTTTGTGTAAATTGTCAATGTAAATCTTTAGTATTCGTATTGAAACAGTAAATATTGTTATTATTCAATGTAAATCTTTCGCTGTTTTTCTCATTTAGTGCAAATCTTTATATAAAACTTTTTCAATGTAAATCTTTGCATTTAACTTGAATTCATCGGAAATCTTATCTTTAAGCTTGTTCGACGTAAATTTTTATTAGACCACGCCCTTCCTGTATATTTTCAGAATTAAACTCCGCCTCCCATTCACTTAACGTTGGTGAAAACGCCGTAGAATTTGAAAATAATCACGCCCTCTTACTCAGTTCCCACAATTTTAATAACCACGCCTACTATTAGTTTTTTTTTTAAATTATCTTTAACCAATGAAAAATTATGCATTTTTTAAGGCCACGCCCCTCTCTCATAGTAAAAATAAAACTTTTTTTTTTACCTCTTTTGAACTGGGTGTAGTTCTGGATGACCCTCTCGGCGGACTTCCGGGCCCGATAGAACCACTCGGAAGTGTTGGCCAAGTAGTGGTACTCCACGGCCAGGTTCTTCACCATGATGGTTCCGTCCGGAAGTCGATATCCGAAGGGGCAGAAGAGCAGGTAGTCTTTGTAGGCCAGGTGGTCGTGGCAGTTTCCGGCGGCGAAGATGTCGTCATCGAACTCCACCATAGAGCGAACGGAAGTGTAGAGCAAGTAGTCGGATGCCTGCAGCGCTTCCGCCGCGTACTTCCACAAGCGAGTCAGAAAGTTGGCCCGGTTTACCGCCACTTCCGCTTCCAACCGGAAACGCTCTTGAGCATAGCGGTCCACCACGCCCTCGCCGAGGTTCATTTCCGTTCCGGCGGTGCAATTGTCCCCCAACAAACTCTGACTCTCCACGATGCGCAGGAACTTGGTCACGATGTCCATGTCCTCCTTCTTCCCACCGCGCACACCTCCCACATCCGCTTTCTCCAGCACTTCCTCTTCGCCTTCGGGTAGAGGGAGTGGCGTAGTTTCCTCCGGCGCAACTTCCGCTTCCTCCAAAGTCTCCGGATGGTCTCCGCTGGCTCTCAAGCGGTTCATTAGGTTAGGAGCGCCATCACTGCCACCTGACCACCTGTCCACTTCCGGTTCGCTTCTCCAGCGGAAAAACTCGTACAGCGGCTCTTTTTCCGCCGCCTCGCACAAAATAGAAAGAAGAATGAGAAAAGAGACGCCGAGAAACGTCAACGATTTCCGCGGAACTTTCATGATGTCAACGAGAATAACTACCGCGGCGGTAGTTCTAATGAGCAAATTACCGCGGCGGATTTTTTGGAGAATTTTTCATAAAACGCCAACAAACTGCACTATTTTTATTATTTGTAATGGTAAACGAGTTAAATCATGATGACGAAAAATACCGCGGCGGATTTTTCGACGCGGAGTAATTCTCATGACGCGGGAGAATATGAAAACATAATTTTTTTTAAAATCTCGAGTAAAAGGGCAAAGCGTAAATTTACCGCGGCGGAATTTTCATGACGCAAACAACTTTAAAGATTAACATTATAACTACTGATATTTTTTTAATAGTCCAATAAACATCAGCTGAAAAGGTGGAGCGTAAATTACCGCGGCGGAACCCTCGTCTCGGAGGTAGCTTCATTACGCGCGGCAAAATCCTTTAAACCCAAATTCTATTTTCGTCATAAATCAAGTTTACCGCGGCGGAATTTATTCTTCAAACACGGCGGAACTTTGTTTGCACGAACTTCAGCGCTTTCTAATAATCACAAAATACCGCGACGGAATTTATTGATTTTTTTTTACGGAGCGGCAGTTTCTTAACGCGAACATTTTTACATCAAACTTACTTCGATAATAATTTTTTATTATCTTGAGAAGTGCCGCGGCGGAATTTTCAGTCAGCTACTCCTGCGACGGCTGCCTCGGTGCGTTGGCGGCAGCGGCAGCGAAGGATTCCGCCCGAGTCTTCCTCGCTCGTAGCCATAGAGCGTTCTCTCTGCGCGTGTGACGTGTGCGGCCGATGACGAGCGAGTGAGCTCCGGTAGCTCTCTGTGGCTCCTCCCCCTCCGTCGCTCGCAATGGACTCGGCCTGTGCTAGCACGCCGAGGGGCGTGGCTAGAGGGCGTGGCGTAGGCTTGATTTACGGCCGCACGTGCCGCTCATTTGTTTACTAATCATATGTATTTTTGTGTGTAATTGAATACGTCTCCCAACCGCTGACTCGCTCGTT
The DNA here is from genome assembly GCA_034692225.1 of Polydesmus complanatus. Classification (NCBI taxonomy): domain Eukaryota; kingdom Metazoa; phylum Arthropoda; class Diplopoda; order Polydesmida; family Polydesmidae; genus Polydesmus; species Polydesmus complanatus. Next base: position 9,277 of record JAQGAZ010003609.1, read on the forward strand.
GATTAAGGAAGCGGCTCGTTCATCTCGAGGGTTGAGCGTCTCGTTTTCTCTTCAATTTCCATGAAAAACGGATCACAAAACTTAAAAAAAATCGATCTTCCGGTTTACAAAATATTCTCTATAGTTGAAGAGGTCCTCACTAAAATGTGGTAAGGCGCTCACTAAACCGTTCACTAAAGTTGGATAAAATATCGTTCACTTATTTTAAACTAAACCTGAGAACGAACGTTCACTAATTTTTTTTTTTTTCAAAAATCGTTCACTAATTTAGATGAAATCGTTCACTAATTTGTAAAAAATCGTTCACTATTTTAGATGAAATCGTTCACTAATTTGTGAAAAATCGTTCACTAATTTAAAAGTTTCTAAAATCTAATGAACATTTTACTAAACTTTAAAATTATTCACTAAATTTTTAGTTACTACATTTGACGCAATGTTACTAAACTTAATGAACGATTTTTCACAATTTAGTGAACTGTTTCATTTAATTTAAAGATCGTTCACTAATTATTGTGATAAACTGTTTACTAAATTATGAAAAATTGTTCATTAATTTAAATGAAATCATTCGCTAATTTCGAAGATACTAAAATAGATTTAACCTTCACTTAACTTTAAAACCGTTCACTAAATTGCGGAAAATCGTTGAAAAATAAAGTCGTTCACTGAGTTGTAAAAATCGTTTTTTGACTTCTAAATAATCGTCCACTCACTTTAAAGTCACTAAAATAGAATGTACGCTCACTGAGATGAAATCGTTCACTAAATTGTGAGAAATGGTTCACTGACTTTAATCTCTAAATCGGTAAATATTTTTAAAAAAATGGTCAAAAAAATGACAAATTCTTTATTTGGCTCGTTTGTGAGCTAAGGTTGAACGAGCAATTAATTTTGTGTAGCTACTCAACCTTTGGCTCGTTTTTCTTAAGGGAAAATTTTATTTTATTTTATTTTATTTTTTTTTTTGCTGCAAAAAAATAAAACATTTTTTAATTGAATATTTTTTGTCATTATTTTGATAAACCAACAAAAAGCGATTGAAAATGTTGTTTTTAAGTTTCTTTTTCTTCTTATAATAACAGATAATAAAAAAAAATGTGTCTTTAGGCATATTAAACCTATTCAAACAGCGGAGATTGAAATTTATATAAAATAATATTAAAAAAATAATATTTCGTTAAATGGATTTTTAATGTAAAGAATTATTTTTTAATAAAAAAAAAATTTTTTTTTTTTTATTTTTTATTTTTTAGTTAAAGAAAATAAAGTGGGACGTGGAAAGAAAAAGGTTGCGCAACCCATTAGATGCTCCAAAGACTAATACTGTACTACTATTGTAAGGTACTCCAGTAAGAAATTATAAACGCCAACTTGAATTGGCTCTTCATTGTTAAACTCAACGGCGTATACCGATCTAAGTAGGCATTAATATGAAATGCTATGCGGTGCGGCGCTCTAATGATAAACCTATTCCGACTAATAAGGGGCAGCAGCACGTGCGACTATTGCGGAACAGCTGTCTTATAGATCTTCATTGAATTGTTAAGGGGCAGCGAGTAATGCGGTGCAGCGCTCTCTACGAAAAAGTGAGGGGCAGCATTCCTGCTGTAGATTTTGCTCCTTTACGTTGAAATTTAGCACGCGAGAATGTGGAGGGTGCACTACATGTTAATAAGGGTGTGCACTACGTGATAATAAGGGTGTGCACTACATGTTAACAGGGTTGTGCACTACATGTTTTTAAGGTGTGCACTACTCTTTTTTCAGGGGGTGCACTTCATGTCTTTCAGGGTGTGCATTACATGTTAATAAGAGTGTGCACTACATGTTAATAAG
>JAQGAZ010003610.1:0-11111 GCA_034692225.1 Polydesmus complanatus
GTTCAGAATTTATGTTTTAAGTTCAGAATTTATGTTTTAAGTTCAGAATTTATGTTTTAAGTTCAGAATTTATGTTTTAAGTTCAGAATTTATGTTTCAGTTTTGAATTTGTGTTTCAGTTCTGAATTTATGTTTCAGTTCAGAATTTATGTTTCCGTTCTAAGTTTATGTTTTTAGTTCAAAAATTTAGGTTCAAGTTCTACATTTTTTTTTTTAGTTTATTAGGCCTATTTGTGGTTTTAGTTTAAAACTTTATATATTTCAGTTCAAAATTTTTGGGTTTTTTTTTTTAGTTCATTATATTTTAGGTTCTACCTAGTTCGCAAAATTTTAAATTTTTTAATTCAAAAATAATAGGTTCTAACTTAATATTTTTTAGTTCTTAATTCAAAATCTGGTTCCATCTCATTATTTTTATTTAATTGTATTGAACTGTTTTAGTTCCGATTTCTAATAATTGTTTGTTTTGAACGTGTAGATCCTGCAGCGGCTGATTGAGCTGTGCGTGCACAAGACGTCCGCTGGGGTGAAGGCGCGCAAGAACGAGCAGCGTCTCCTGCGCAACATGGGCGTGGCGGGAGTGGTGATCGAGCTGCTGCAGATCACTTACGACAAGAACGAGGACAGCGAGATGAACGAGCTCATGGCTCTGGCCCACCGCTTCCTGCAGTCCTTCTGCCTGGGCAACCAACACAACCAGCACCTGCTCCTCAAACACATCGACCTCTTCCTCACTTCCGGCGTAAGTACACCCCCCCCCCACACCCCCCTTGCGCCATTTAACCCTCGGCTTCTGTTGCTTTACAGCGACATTTTGCGCCGTTTTTTCCCATATCCGGCTCTTCCTTTAGTTTAAGGCGACATTTTACGCCCTTATTTTGCGCTTTTTTGAAATTTTTTATTCGCGATTATTTGCGCCGTTTTTGTGTATTGTTTTCATTCTTTTTGATGGCGATATTTTGCGCCTTTTAATTTTCTGCTTTTTTTTTGATGACGATATTTTGCGCCCTTTTTTAATGGCGATGTTTTGCGCCCTTTATCGAACAATGTTTGGCGCTTTTTGCTAAACGATGTTTTGCGTCCATTTATTGGCGATATTTTGCGCTGTTTGTGCAAGAAATTTTGCGCCTTATTTGTAGACTATTTGCGCTGTTTTGTCCGGATTTAACGTTCTTTTAGTTGGCGACATTTTGAAGCCTTTTAAATTTTTGCTTTTTTTTTTGATGGCGATATCTCGCGCCCTTTATCGAACGGTGTTTTGCGCACTTTGCTGAACGATGTTTTGCTTCCTTTTATTGGCGATATTCAGCGCCCTTTGTTATGTTTTGCGCCATTTAGTCGGTGATGTTTTGCGCTCTTTTCATAGCGATGTTTTGCGCCCTTTTTTACGTTTTGCGCAGTTTAGTTGGCGATATTTTGCGCTCTTTTAGTTTGCATTTTGCCCATTTTTGTTGGCGACATTCTGCGCCTTTTTGTTAGTTATGTTTTGCGCCATTTAGTCAGTGATGTTTTGCGTTCTTTTCTTGGCGATGTTTTGCGCCCTTTGATAGTTATGTTTTGCGTTCTTTTCTTGGCGATGTTTTGCGCTCTTTCATAGTTAATTTTTTGCTCCGTTTAGTTGGCGCTATTTTGCGCCCTTTTTGTTCGCATTTTTCCCATTTTTGTTGGCGACATTTTACGTTCATCTTGCGCGCATTTGTTGACATTTAGCGTCGTTTCGCGCTCTTTTGTCCACATTGGTTTTTTCTACCCTCTATTAAGCTGGCGACATTTAGCGCTCTTTTTTTATTTCTATGTGACTGATGGTATTTTGCTTTGGTTTACAGAGAAATGAAGCGGAAACGATGTGCGCCATCTTCAAGAACAACCTGAGCGTGTGCAGTGAGGTTGAGGAGCGGGTGATTCAGCATTACGTGCAGTGCATAGAAACGCACGGCAAATACGTGCACTACGTCAAGTTCCTGCAGACGGTGGTCAAAGCCGAGAACCAGTTCATCCGCCGCTCGCAGGGACTCGTCATGCAAGAGGTAACACTGCACTGCTTCACTATTACGAAATTCGTCTACCACGATTTTTCGGTTTTACGAAATTTTTAGAATACAGTATTATTTTAAGTTCTGAACTAAAAAAAAAATTTTTAATACCGGTATAACGAAATTTTAGAATTTTCAACTTTTCACTATAACGAAATGTTTGGTTTTAGCTAAATTCTCAGTGCAGCGAAATTTTAGAATTTTTAGTTTTTTAATACCGGTTTAACGAAATTTTTAATTTAATTTAGTTCTCAGGACCGGTATAGCGAATTTTTTTTATTATAACGAAATTTTTAGTTTAACGAATTTTTAACTTTTCACTATAACGAAATTTTTGATTTTAACTAAATTCTCAGTATAGCGAATTTTTTATTATAACGAAATTTTAGAATTTTCAACTTTTCACTATAACGAAATGTTTGATTTTAACTTATGTTCTCAGTTTAGCGAAATTTTTTATTATAACGAAATTTTCAGTTTAACGAAGTTCTCAGTATAGCGAATTTTTTTTAGATTGTTTAATTTTTTTCCTGGAACGAAATTTGTTGTTTAGCAAATTTTTTTTTTTTTGTGTTTTCCACATTTCACTATAACGAAATTTTTAATTCAACGAATTTTTTTTTTTAGAATTTTTTACATTTTCGGTATAACGAAATTTTTAGTTTGACAGATTTTTTTTAGAATTTTTTACATTTTGGTATAACGAACTTTTGAATTTTTCAGAATGTTCAACATTTCATTATAGGTAACGAAATTTTAGCTAATTTTTTTAAAAAAATTTTTTAAATTTTTATTTGAACGTTTTCGCTATAACGAAATTTTTAATTAAACCAACATTTTTTTTTTTTTATTTTTCTACATTTCGGTATAACGAAATTTTAAGTTAAGCGAAGTTTTTAGAAGGTTTTACATTTCATTACCGGTATAACGAAATTTTTTCGTTTTTTTTTTTTTTTTGCTTTTTATGTTTTTTGTGTTTTTATTTGTTTTTTATGTGTTTTTCTGTGTTTTTGATTGTTTTTCTGTGTTTCTGATTGCTTTATTTTGCTTTTGTTTTTGCAGTTGGTGTCTGCGGGTGAGGACGTGCTGCAGTTGTACAACGACGAAGCGGCCTTCAAGAGTCTGCTGGAGATGATGCAGACGGAGCGTTTCCGGTTGGAGGAGAACTCGCCGCTGGCCTACCACATCCACCTGGTCAAGCTGCTGGGGCTGTGCACCGAGGGCAAAAACGTGGACACGGAGATCAAGTGCCACTCCCTGCTGCCTCTCGACGCCATCGAGAAGATCGTCACGCACCCCGACTGCATCCCCGAGGTACCGTAAGCGCTTATCGCGACCCATTCTTTCCACTGCGCCGTAAATGGGTCGCCATAACCGACTAATCCGAATGTATTGACAGGTGAAGGAGGCGTACATCGACTTCCTCAACCACTGCTACATCGACACGGAAGTGGAGAAGAAGGAGATCTACACCACCAACCACATTTGGAACTTGTTCGAGAACTTCCTCCTCGACATCTCTTCCGTAACTATACTATTGCATAATATTTCCTATTTCCGGTGTTGTTTTTAACAATTTTGAAAGCAAAGATCACTCGTGAACTGAGATCGCTAAAAAAAAAATGACTGAATCGAAGATCATAACAAGAGATCGCTGAACGAAGTTCACTAAATATTAACGATCACTGAAACTAAAATTACTGAACGAGATCGCTTATATAGGCTACAATGATTACTGAACTAAGATCACTCAACTCAAAAAGAAAATAAGTGAGCTGAGATCACTAAATTAAAGATCGCTGAACCAGAATCAAAAATCACTGAACAGAATTTTTAAAAAATTCGAAAAGATCACTGAACGAAGATCACTTAAAAATGAATCACTGAACGAAAATTAATTAAAAACACAAAAGATCACTGAACTGAGAACGATTTTAAAAAAAATCAAAAGATTACTGAACGAAAATTACGCAAAAGAATTACTGATCTGAGATCACTAAAAAAAATCAAAGATCACTTTAAAAAAAAAGAATCATTGAACTGAGATTACTAAAAAAAATCAAAGATCACTTTAAAAAAAAGAATAATTTACTGATCTGAGATCACTAAAAAAGTAATCACTGAACGAAAGCATTTTAAAAACACAAAAGATCGTTGAACGAAGATCACTAAAATAACAAAGATCACTGCACTAAGATAGTTAAAATACTCTTATCACTGAACTGAGATCACTAGAAAAAAATCAAAGATAACTGAACGAAAATTCTTTGAAAACACAAATCACTGAACGATATCGCCTAAATACAATGATTACTGAACTAAGATCACTATACTCAATTATAATAATAATAAGTGAGCTGAGATCACTAAATTTAAGATCGCTGAACCAGAATCGAAAATCACTGAACAAAATTCTTTAAAAATTCCAAAAGATCACCGATCTGAGATCACTTAAATAAAGTAATCATCGAACGAAAATTAATTAAAAACACAAAAAGATCGTTGAACGAAGATCGCTATAAATCATAGATCACTGAACTGAGATCACTTTTCTTAATAATATTAGTTGTTAATTTATTAATTATTAATTTAATTTTTTTTTTAAAAAATGTGCGCATGCGCAGGTGTGTCATTCCCCGTTGGACAGGAGGCACGCTGACGTGTTGCTGGAGAAGTACGCTACTACGTCACTAGTGGGCACCATCGCCACCTTCTTCAGCTCCCCCTTCTCCGACCAAAGCGTCATCGTCAAGGTAAAAAATCCAAACTTAAAAATTCTCTTTAATTATTAATTAAAATATTATTAATTTAAATTTTAATTAACTTTAATTATTGATATATTTAATTGTGATTTTGTAGCATGAAAAACATGAAAAAGAGATTTGCATTGTTAAGCATGACGTTGTTTTTTTTTTTTCTATTATTTTTTTTTTTGTATGACGTGTGCTCTTCTATTGCATCGATGATGTTCTCTCTTATTGCATCGCTGTGTGTGCGTTGCCTGTGTCTTGTTTATGTTCTCTCTCTCTGTAGCATCAGCTGGCCGATGCTAGGGTCTGCGATGGCTCCACCACAGTAAGTCTAAACATTCACTCGCTGGAACCTGCATAAGTGGGCGCTCAACACTCCTTAAGTGAGCCAAATGTTTATAGAAAACCTCCTTTCCAAGCGTTTTAAGGGGGAACTTTAGTTAGATGACTTCTAGAAGTGAGAGTTGTACACTTATATGTGAGAATTTTAGACCAATATTTTCTATAAGGGAGAGTTTTGTGTCTATAAGTGAGAGTTTTGGAACTATAACTTGTTTAAGTGGGAGTTTTGTGTCTATAAGTGAGAGTTTTGGAACTAAACCTTTTTTAAGTGAGAGTTGTGTCTATAAGTGAGAGTTTTAATTATACTTTTTTTAAGTGGGAGTTTTGTGTCTATAAGGGAGACTTTTGGAACTATAATTTTTTAAGTGAGAGTTTTTTGTCTATAAGTAAGAGTATTGGAACTATGGCTTCTTTAAGTGGGAGTTTTGTCTCTTATAAGTGAGAACTTTAAACTTATGACTTCTTTAAGTGGGGTTTTGCATTTATAAGTGAGAGTTTTGAAACTTTAACCTTTTGAAATGAGATTTTTGTGTCTATAAGTGAGAGTTTTTGATTTATAACTGATCATTTTAGACATAACTTTATTAAGTGAGATTTTTGGGTCTATAAGTGGGAGTTTTGGAACTATAAGTGAGAATTTTAGACAAATAACTTATTTAAGTGAAAGTTTTGGATCTATAAGTGAGCGTTTTGGTATCTATAGTTTTTTTAAGTGGGAGTTTTGAGTCTAAATGAGAGTTTAGATCTTTAAGTGAGACTTTTAGACTTATAAGTGTGAAGCTGAGACTTTTTAAATCTGTATAAGTGGGGAAAATGGAGAATTTTTTCATCTATAAGTGGGATTAATAGATTATCTTGGCTTATAAGTGGAAGATGTGGGCCATTAAACTTCTATAAGTGATAGGTATTGACTATAAAACTTCTATTAATGTAGTGTGGGAATTCATAAGTGTAAAAGATTTACTTTTATAAGTGAGAACTGCGAAGTACAGTATTAGTTTTATCACCTCCATAAATGGAATTTAAAATCCCGAAATGTTATGCTTAAGTGGGTGTAAAAGTGTCCACTTATCCAGGTTCCACTGTGTCGCCATTAATGTAGCAAGTAATAAGTAGTTATTCATTTTGTCGTAACTTAAGTTTGCATGCTCACTTATGCTAACACTCTTTCTTTCTCTCTCTCCTTCCTTCCCTTAAGTTTATGTTAATTTTGTGTATTTCCGGTGTTCTAGACGCATCAGCCCATCTTCATCCGGCTGTTGGAGGGCGTGTACTGTCTGTCCAAGTGCGACTGGCTCTCTCCGCAGCAGAGGTACAACATCGAGAACGGGATCAGGACACTCAACGACGTCGGTCAGTACCTAATCTACTCTCCCTCCTGCCCTCACTCGACCCGACCCGCTCTCAATCGCTGAGGATTCAACATTAGAACGCTTTGGGTTAAGGGAAAGTTGAGTTTAGTCGCCAGTTTTTGAAATTGATCGCCAATTGTCGAGTTTAGTCGTCAATGTTTGGGTTTAGTCGATGGGAAGATTTAGAGATTTACGTGGAAATTTTAAAGATTTACAAAGAAAATTTAAGGATTTACAAAGAAAATTTAAAGATTTACAAAGAAAATTTAAAGATTTACAAAGAAAATTTAAAGATTTACAAAGAAAATTTAAAGATTTACAAAGAAAATTAAGATTTACATCGAAATTTTAGAGATTTACACAGAAAATTTAAAGATTTACACAGAAATTAAGATTTACATCGAAATTTGAGATTTACACAGAAAATTTAAAGATTTACACAGAAAAGTTTTACACAGAAAATTAAAAGATTTACATCGAAAATTTAAAGATTTACAAAGAAAATTTAAAGATTTACAAAGAAAATGTAAAGATTTACACAAAAATTTTAAAGATTTACAAAGAAAATTTAAAGATTTACATCGAAATTTTAGAGATTCATATCGAAACTGATCGAAATGCCTTTGTTTTGTTTGTTTTTGTGTGTGTGTGTAGCCCGGAAGTACGAGATCGCCATGCCCTCCAGCCTGGACAGCTGCGTGTCTGCGCTGGTGAAGACGACCAAAGTGGCCAAGACCAGCCGCAACTGGTTGGCCAGCACGCGGACCCTGAAGCGAGAAGTGTCCCAAGCCATGTTCCGCAACGACCGCAACATCATCGAAGGGCTGCAGGACATCATGTCCCTGTTGGAGGACCAGCTGCGCCCCCTGGTGCAGGCCGAGTCTTCCGTCCTGGTCGACGTCCTCTACCGGCCCCACCTCCTCTTCCCCATCGGAGAGGACAGGGACAAGTGCTCCAACGGAGGCTTCATCTCAAAGTAGGCACTCGGCTCTTATTTACATTCTACCCCCCAATAGAAGGTGCCCACAAAACTTTGGGGGAAGATTGTAAAAAAGAACCAAAATTTTTTTTTTTTTTATTTTTTAATTTTTTTTTTTTGATTACCCGTATTTATTGATTTTTTTTTGTTGCGCAGACTTATCAAACACACTGAGCATCTGCTGGAAGACAGCGGCGAAGAGAGACTGTGCATTCGGGTTTTAGAGACGCTGAAAGACATGATGACCATCGAAATCGAAGGCGGAGAAAAAGTAAGTGTGTGACTTTCAACTTTTAACTAACTTTTTGGCATTTATCTGGTTATCGCGACCCATAGGTTTACTTTATAGCTGTATGGGTCGCGATAATCTAAATTTCTAGTTTTAATGGTTATCGCGACCCATTGAGAAATTGCGCAGCTATATCGGTCGCGATAACGTAGTTCTGGGCATTTATTGATTATCGCGACCCATTGTGTTATTCTAAAGCTGAATGGGTCGCGTTAACCTAACAATAGAAATTTATCGTTTATCGCGACCCATTGGTTTACTTTGTAGCTGTATGGGTCGCGATAACCGCTAAGTACCTCTTTCTGTTAATTAATTAAATAATTGTGTGTATGATGCAAAATGTTATTTTTTTTATTAATTCTTTAATTGCAAACACGAAAAAGGATGACAATGAGTTGATACCTTTAACTCAACACGAAATTAATAATCAATTGAGGGTAAATAGTATAAAACATTATTTTCACGCTCTCTGTGTTATGGTCCTTCTGAGCTACAGTCTATTGTTGAGCGTTGATACTGATCGTTTGGTGGTTTCCGTATATAGGGAGAAGCGCTGCGCAGTCGTCTGCTGACCACCTACTTCGGCCGCTTGCAGCCGGGCGAGAGCATCAGCTTCCGGGTGAACGACGAGGCAGGCGGAAGTAAGGGTAACGGTGGGATGCACGTGCACGGCCCGGGTTCGCAGATCATCGCGCGTGCGGGCGTGACGCTGAGTGACGTGCAGTGCTACCTGGACAAGGAGGGCGCCACGCGGCTGGTGGTGGACCTGATCGTGAAGAACCCCAGCCACCGCATCTTCGTGGAGTGCGTGGCGCTGGGCAACGCGCTGCTGGAGGGCGGAAACCACACCAACCAGGTATAAGTGGGAGGGCGCACTTATATAGAGTCGTATTAATTATTAAGGGAATGTTTTTTTTTTTTGGTAAGACTTCGTTCCATAAGCGGCTGAGTACGATGAAGGAACCGGAAAAGTTCTTCAAAGTGTTCAACACGAAGATGAAGTTGGCGGATGAGGAGATCAAAGCTAATGTGGTGGTCACTACGTCCGAGATGGCCGACAAAACACATTCCATCGACCACGGACAGAGCGAGCGAATGGGCAAGAAGAGTCGCGGTAAGTTCCGGCTTTTTTTTTTATTAACAAAATGGCCGATTCAAGGTTTTTATTTAGTTCGAAATTTTCGCTTTTTAGTTCACAAGTTTTGGTTCTTAATTCTAAAGTTTTTTGGTTTTTAGTTCAAAATTGCTTTTTAGCAGTTCTAATTTTTTTGGTATTTTAGTTCAAAATTATTCGGCTTTTAGTTCAAAATTCTAATTTTTAGTTCAACATTTTTTTGTTTTTTAGTTCAAAATTGCAGTTTTTAGTTCAACATTTTTTTCTTTTTAGTTCAAAAATTGTTCGGTTTTTTGTTCAAAATTTTAGTTTTTAGTTCAAAATTCCTTTTTAGCAGTTCTAATTTTTAGGTATTTTAGTATTCGGCTTTTAGTTCAAAATTATTTGTTTTTTAGTTCAAAATTATTTGTTTTTTAGTTCAAAATTTCAGTTTTTAGTTCAAAATTTCAGTTTTTAGTTCAAAATTTCAGATTTTAGTTCAAAATTTTTTTCTTTTTAGTTCAAAATTTGTTTCTATTTAGTTCAAAATTTCAGTTTTTAGTTCAAAATTTTTTTCTTTTTAGTTAAAAATTTTTTTTTTTAGTTCAAAATTGTTGGGTTTTTAGTTTAAAAGTTTCTGATTTTTAGTTCAAAAATTATTCGGTTTTTAGTTCAAAAATTGTTCGGTTTTTAGTTCAAAATTTTTGCTTTTTAGCAGTTCAAACTTTTTTGTTTTTTAGTTCAAAATTTTGGGTTTTTAGTTCAAAATTTTGGGTTTTTAGTTCAAAACTTTTTCGGTTTTTAGTTTAAAAAAAATTTTATTTTTTTTTTTTGGTATTTTAGTTCAAAATATTTCAGGTTTTTAGTTCCAATAAATTTAGATATTAGTTCATCATTTTAGATTTTTAGTTTAAAAAATAATACGGAACTTTTTTTTTTTTTTTTCAATTTTTTTTTTTATTCCACATTTTCATCGGAGAACTCACTTTGCACCTTAAATTTCAATATAAATTTACCTTTTTTTTTTTTTTTTTTTGACTGCGCAGGCGCGAAGCAGAGTGGGATTCAAGTTCCGGAGGACGTGAAAGAGCAGCTGGACTTGGCGGCCGCCCACACGGTGAAGGCCTTCGCCCTGGCCCGCGCCTCACCCTCCACCCCTGACCCCGACCACGACCCGTCCACTTCCGGTCACAACACGCTGGAGGACATCCTGGCTGAGAAGGCGGAGAAGCTGAAGGAGAAGGAGGGAGGCAGCGCCCTCTCGCCCGTCGTCACCGTCATGAAGCCTGTCCTCCGCTTCCTCCAGCTCTGCTGCGAGAACCACAACGACACTCTACAGGTTCCGCTTTTGTTAGGAAGCGCGAATGAAACCCCATTTTATATCGTTTGTTTATTTTGTAGAACTACTTGCGTCATCAAGGGAACAAAACGAACTACAACTTGGTGTCGGAGACGCTGGTGTTCCTGGATGTGATCTGCGGAAGTACGACGGGAGGAATGGGCCTATTGGGCTTGTACATCAACGAGGACAACGTGGCCCTTATCAACCAAACGCTGGAGACGCTCACTGAGTATTGCCAAGGACCTTGCCACGACAACCAAGTCAGTGCGACATTTTTTTTAGAACTTCAATGGCGTTCATTAATTGAATTGAATTGTAGAACTGCATTGCCATTCACGAGAGCAACGGCATCGATATTATCACCGCTCTCATCTTGAACGATATTAATCCGTTGGGCAAAACGCGGATGGATCTGGTGCTGGAGCTAAAGGTACAATTGACTTACCGGTAATTGACCCGTTTGGTGGAATTGATTAATTAGTTTTTGAAATTTTTAGAACAATGCTTCGAAATTACTGTTGGCCATTGTGGAGAGTCGAGCGGATAGCGAAAACGCGGAACGCATACTCTACAATATGAACCCCAGGCAATTGGTGAGTAGCTAACTCAAACTAATTCATTTATGGAACAAAAGTTTTGAATAATATTGAACAAAAATTTTTAAAAATATTGAACAAAAATTTTTAAAAATATTGAACAAAAATTTTGAATAATATTGAACAAAAATTTTGAATAATATTGAACAAAAATTTAGAATAATATTGAACTAGATTTTGGAACTAGCAATTATCAAAGTTAGAACTAAAGTTGGAAACTAATAATAATTATTGATTAAATTTTGATGCATATTAATATTGAACTAATTTTGAACTAATTTTGAACTAATTTTGAACTAATTTTGAACTAATTTTGAACTAATTTTGAACTAATT
>JAQGAZ010003611.1:0-11109 GCA_034692225.1 Polydesmus complanatus
TGCAGTTCCAAAATTTCATTTTCCATAGTTTGCTGTTCCAAATTTTCATTTTCCATAGTTTGCAGTTCCAAAATTTCATTTTCCATAGTTTGCTGTTCCAAATTTTCATTTTCCATAGTTTGCAGTTCCAAAATTTCCTTTTCCACAGTTTGCAGTTCCAAAATTTCATTTTCCATAGTTTGCAGTTCCAAAATTTCATTTTCCATAGTTTGCTGTTCCAAATTATCATTTTCCATAGTTTGCAGTTCCAAAATTTCATTTTCCATAGTTTGCAGTTCCAAAATTTCATTTTCCATAGTTTGATGTTCCAAATTTTCATTTTCCATAGTTTGCAGTTCCAAGGTTTCAACTTCCATAGTTTGGTCTTCCCAATGTTCAATATTTTGCTTTTCGAAAATTTCATTTTCCAAAATTTGTTGTTCTAAATTTTCATTTTCAGAAATTTTCGCATACAAATTTTTATTATCCATAATTTTTTCTTCAAAATTGTTATAGCTCGCAATTGTATCTTCCTCATCTTCAAATTGAAGTTTCATATCGTCTGACTGAATCAATTTTGGTTGTATTTCTTTCACATTTTCAATTATTTTTTCTTCGCCATTTGCTTTTTCCACATGTTGTGTTACGATATCTTTACTTTCTAGCATTTGCACTCCAACATTTTGAGCATCCAAACTTTGGACAAGCATTTCCTGGATTAATAGTTCTTGACTTCCAAAACGATCTTTCAATTCTGGGTCTGCATCTTCAGCTAATTGAGATATTGTCACAGTTACATTTGGCTGTAGTTCTTTTGATGTATCAAAAATACTTTCAGTTGAAGCAATGTTTTCATCATTTTGAATTCCAGTTTTTGTTTCACTGAAAACAATATTATCAGACTCTTCTAATGACTTACGTATCTCTAGATTTTGTTGTTCAACTTCTCCAAAATTATTGAATGCGTTAAAAGCGATTGTCCCTGCAACTACGTCATCGAAACCTTCGGTTGTCAACAAATCCTCTGAACAAATTAAATCAGTTTGATAGCCAATAGTGTCTTCTAAATTATTTGTCTCGACTGTAGCATCTTCTTTATTAATAATTGTCTCGGTTTCATCTATTTGAATATTTTCTTTAAAATCGGCTTCCATCTGATTATTTATTCCGACAAAATCATTGCTGTTCTCTAATAAATATTCTGCATTTTCATTAAATATGTTTTCAGATTTTAAAGCTTCCGCATTTGTGTTGAGTAAAGATTCTTCTAATGCGTTTTGATTAATTTTAGTTGATATATTTTGCTCAAGCAATAAATTTGCTTCATCTAAATCCACGTTGTCTGGCGCTAAAGTTGTTAAAAAAATGGACTCGCTTATTTCTTGAACCGGAAGTACACTTTCGTCAGAGTTATAACTATCAAATTCAATTACATCAGTTATTATTCCATCGTTTTGATCAGTTGAATGTGAAATCACTGGTTGGACCGAATCAATTTGTTCTTCGCTATTTTTAGCTTCTAAATTAACAGACGCCAAAACTTGCGGCGCTTCATAATCTTGCTCCGCGTTTATTGCTTCCGGTTTAACGTCACAAGCTTGATTTTCTAAGATTTCTTCAAATGTTATTTGATTTTGGCCTGCAACAGTCGTAACTTCTTCTAAGTACTCGTTATCATCAGATTTTAAAGGTTCAGAAAAATCATCGTTTGACTTCAAAACCTTTGATCGATCATTTGCAATTTTTTCCAGATTCTCCGTAATGGTCAATTCCTGCAAAATAATTATATTGCTTTCATTGCTTTCTGGTTGAAATTCTAAATTGTCAAAATTATCCACTGGCGGCTCAATACTCAAATCCATATCTGATTTCTTGTTTTTCTTTTTCTTTCCACGTTTCTTTGGTTTATTTGCATTTGTTTGCAACATTGGATTTTCCAATCTATCTTCTTCAGTTTTAGTAAAAAACTTCTCCATTGATAATTCAGCTGTTGTTTTTTCATCCGATAAAACAGAATTATTATCTTGATGACTAAGATTAGGACATAAATTATTTAATGATATCGATTCATTCTCAATTGCAATTTCTTCTGAAGATTCTAAAGGACCTTCAGCGAGTGGTTCTTCGATTGATTCTAAAAATGGCTCAGTGAGTGGTTCATTTGAATAGGTTAAATCGCCGGCAATATTAGTTTCAATGCCATCATTTTCAATTTGGTCAATTTGTTCATTTGTAGTCAAAACTTTTACGTTTTGATTGTCAATAGAATTTGTGACAATATTATTAAATTCAGATTCTTTTAAAATGTCGTCAATTGGTTCTTTGTTGTTAAAATTTAAAATTATTTCGTCCGAATTAGAATTAATTTCGAGTTGAAATTCGTCGCTATTTATTTGATTTTCTTGTAAATTAGTCTCTGAAGCAAATGTAGTGTCCGATTCTTGTTCCAACGCAAAATGGTCAAATTTCATTTCAATAGATTCATTGAAATTACTGTCCAGCATTGAGATTGCATTTAAATTCGCATTGTCATTCACTTTCGTTGACTCCATTACCAACTCAGACTGCAAAGAGTTTATTATTTCAAATTCATTTTCTGTATTTGTAATAAATTCGACATCTTCATTGTTTGTAAATTCAAACGTTTCATCAGTCACTCGTTCTACATTTTCAACGCAATCGTCATTGATCATTTCGAAAGTTTCATCGTCTGCCTTTTGTTTCACAAGTAGGTCATCTTTAAAATCTTCAAATTCTTCAAAAATATCGTTGTCATCAAAATTTAATTCAACTTCAGTGTCTTCCTTTTTCACAATTTGCAATTCTCCGAAATTCTCGAGATTTTCTTCATCATCGTCGACGTAAAAACTCAAAGTGTTATCCGGCAAACGTGGAGACAAGAAGTTTTCGTGTGTTGTTTCTCCATTTCCAATATCCTGTGTTTCAAATGATAAAGATGGAGAAGTCTCTCTTTTTTCAAAACATGTTTCATCCGACAATGGTTTGAAATGGACAAGTGTAATATCTGAATCTTCGACAAGTGTAACTTCATCGTCATCATCGATTTCTATTTCATTCTCTAATTTCTGAAAATCATATTCTCCTGTAGATTCTGACGGAGTGGTCGCTTCCTCTAAGCCCGTTTTCTCGCACACCGAGTGATTTTCAATTTCTTGATCGATAGTGTCCAATTGTTGATAGTTGTCCACGACGAGTTCTAAAGTGGATTTTTCAAACGCATTTAAAACAATCTCTGAGCTTTCAATCTCGTTTTTCACTTCCTCTTCTTCATCCTCTTTCTCCTCTTCTTCCTCTTCATCCTCGTCTCCGTTCACATTGTAATAGCAAATTTCGCATTCTTCATCGTCAGACAAATTTTCAGCAAATCTCACCCTACGAACTTTTTCTTTTTTAAGCATTGAGGCATTTTCTGAATCATTATTGTCAACATTTTCTTTACCAATTACTTCAAGATCTAATTCTTGTTCTTTAATATTTTCATCTTTTCGCTCCTCCGGCAATTTTTCCGTTGAAAATTGTTGTTCGGTCGATTCATTTTGATCTATATTATCGTCGTTTTGGAGTTCAATATTATCCCCGTTTGTTGTTTCACTTTCATCTAAAACATCTTTAATTGCAGTTATTTCTGTTGATTCGTTTAATGTAAATTCCATTTTGCTTAAATTATCAATCTCTAGTGTGGCAATATAATCTTGATCGCATTTTACGATATTATCACATATCTCCTTTTGTGAATCATCGATGAGAAAATCAACATCATTTTTACCAAATCCGAACCTTTCAACATTATCCGGTTCAAATATTTTTTCAATAATTTCATTTGCTGAATTGTCGTCATTAGTTTCCCTTTCATCAACTGTAAAATCGGCAAAAGCTTTACAAGTTTCTAACGTTTCGACATCGTTTAGCTCAGATACTTTTTCAGAAATTTCCGTTACTGTGTTATCTGCATGAGTTTCACTTTCATCAACAGTAAAATCAACAAAATCTTTAAGAGCGTCTAATTGTTGGATTTCTTCCATTTCAAGTATGTCATCAGGAATTTCATTTGCTGAATTATTTTCATTACTTTCACTTTCATCGACAATTAGTTGAATTTCTTCCCGTAAGAAATTAAAATCGTCTTCACCTTTATTTTCAAATTCTTTCATTGGCGTTGAATTGGAATTATCTGACGAAATTGAAAACTCTTCATAAGACGGTAAATTTACTTTTATGTCTCCAACCTCCATGTCCAAACTTTGCAACTGAATCGCAAGCTGCTGGGATTGTTCAGCTAAATTTTGTGATTGAGCCACCAAATTTTGATGATTTGTTTCTAAAACTTGCAATTGATCTTCTAAATAATCGTCACCGGGACTTTCGTTTGGAATAAAATTTTCGGCATTGACGTTAAGTTCCGATTGTTCGACAATAGTACCAGGAGCCAAATCCAAATGAGAAATGTCTTCATTAGTACTAGGACCTATTTCTTCATTTTGTAAATGATCTGAATAATAATCGTCCGAATTTTCTTTTGGAAGCAAATCTTGATCATCCAAGTTAAGTTCCAATTGCTCAACAATAGTTCCAGCTTCAGTCAAGTCCAATTGAAAAACTTCCTTGTTAAAACTCAGCTCCTCACTTTCTAAGTGATCGTCACCAAGATTTCTTTCTGAAAGCAAATTTTGGTCGTCGATGTTAAGTTGCGATTGCTCAACAATAGCACCAGCATCCGTCAAATCCAAATGAAAAATGTCATTTTCTAAATGATCTAAATAGTCATCCGTAGTACTTTCTTTTAAAAGCAAATTTTGGTTATCAAAGTCAAGTTCCGATTGCGAATCAAAAGCAGCAGTTCCAGTGGAATCCAACTGAGAAATGTCTTCCTTAGAACTTAATTCTTGATTTACCAAGTCATCTGATAATTGAAAATCCGGAAGATGTGATTGACAAATTAAATCCGTTGAGTCATCTAATTCTCCAAAATTAATTTCGAATGCAATTGCGTGTTCATCCGTGTTTCGAATATTGTTCAAAAAATCGATTTCTTGTTGATTATTAACGTGAGAATCGTTCGAATCATCAAACAAAAATTGGTTATTTAAATTTTCAGTTTCAAACTCGTTGAAACGTTTGCTTTCCAAAAATGAAACATCCGATTGAACATTTGATAAATCCGTTTCGTTTTGAGAAACCTGCAGCTGGCAAAACTCGGCTTGTTCACTTTTATTAATTTCATCTTGAGCAGTAGTTGGTGCTTCTTGAAATACGTCGTCGTCATTGACATTTATTTCATCCGTTAATATTTCTGATTCTAAAATATTATTTTGCACCGTCGCTTTTTCAGTCGAAACCATGTCTTGTGGGTTAATTTGAAATTCAACATTTGCATTGCTTTGAATTTCAGTTGATATATTTAACACCTCAGTCGGCTCCAATTTTGTAAAATTATCCGCTGTCATTGGAGAAATTTCTATTTCTTGATCAAAACTTACGCTAGCTGAATCGTTATCCGAAATTATTTTTCCAGATGTTTTCGATTTTCTTTTTTTCTTCTTATTTTTTAAGAAATTTTCCAACGAAAGATCTGGATCGCTAAATGCATCTACCACTTCTTTGGTTTCTTGATCTTCGACTTGAGAAATGCGACCAAAATTAAATTCATCATCAACTAATTGCATTCGCTCATTTTCTAATTTAACCGGAATCCATTCTTCGGCATTGCGGTTTAACGGCTCAATTAGATCTTCGGCATTAGTTACATTTTCAAAACAAAACGTAGTTGAACTTTCTTCAATCTTCAATTTGCCGTCTTTCTTATTTTTCCGTTTTTTCTTCTTTTTACTTTCCGTTAAAAATTCATTTCGTTCACCGATCTCTTCTAAATTATCACTTTCTTGTTTTGCACAAGTTACAACGTGGGACAAATCAAATTCGTTCATAGTTTCATTGGTCGCTGACAGTGTTGTTTCATCTTTGGATTTATATCTAACTTCCAACTGAAATTGAGTTTCGTCTTCAATCTGATTGCAAACGTTTTCTAAGTTGGATTCTATTTTTATTTCCTGACTAGAATCGGGTGCGCCGCTTTCTAACTCATTTTGCCAAGATATTTCCTCAAAGGGGCCAGACATTTGTTTTGCTTCGTCAGACTTAACATCATATTTTACCGCAGAAATTTCAATTTCTTGTTTAATTAAAATTTCATCTTCTGTTGGATTTGTATCGCTTTTATCCGAAATCAATTGCGAATTCATATCATTATCAGTGATTTTGTTAACCGTAGGTTCTGTCGACGAAACAATCGTCGAGCGCTTACAAATTACATCCGGATCTGTTTCCATTGCAAATTTTTCTTTATCAATTATAGATACATCAATGACTAAAATGCCTTCAGTCACCGAAGGTCTGCTTAACATTTCTTCACTCGGCTGCTGGTTAGCATTTTCTTCAACACGTATCGCTCCACTATCATCATTAAAAACTCCATCTTTTTCAAAAGAATAATTGTTCATTTCTTCTTTTTCATCTTGCGATAAAGATGAAACGCTTGATTTTTCCGTAATATTGGTGAAGGTGTTGGTGCTCGTTGATATTTGAGGCGGTAAATCATCGATAATTTCTTCAACCACGGATGTAACGGTACCGTCGCTAGTTATCACTTTCTTAATTTTAACCACTCTTTGTTTGACCACGCATTGAGTTACTTTGTGCGTGACGTTTTTATGCAAAACGTGAATCTGGCCTTCACTCACGTTCCATCCGTCACGTCCGCTCTGGATTTTCTCAGAAGATTCTTCCACGACTTTATCCATTTTTGTAAAAGGCAGTTCATCCGAATGACTCAAAGATAAACGTTGAAAAACATCGTCCGACTCGTTTCCATCGAAAGTTTGAGTTAAAATTTGACGAGAAACTTGCATCGTCTGCGACGACTTTCTCTCGCTCGATTCGTGCACATTCTTCACCACCAATCCTCCATTTTCCGTTTCTTCGACGAAAGAACTGAATTGGCTGGATTTTTCCGTTTGTTGTCCGCGGAACTGCGGGGAGGTTTCTTTCACGTAGGTCGACATCGGCGTTGGCGATTGTCCTTCCGCGCTGCCGACGCCGTAAACAACTTTGGCACTCGCCGTTGATGGATCGATATCGGATTGTGAACTTCTCTCGAGAGTGCGATGATGAACAGTCGGAGTCGAAATGTTTATACTTTCCCACCGATTTAAAGCTTGAGCCATTTGTTGTAATCGCTCGTCAATCGTCAAACGCGCTTCGAAAATCGCTTTTAACAAATCTTTTAGGCGTTCGTGAATTTGATTAGCTAATTCCGCGATATTTTCCAACGATTGTAAACTGTTACATTTGCCAATTAAATTTATAAGTTCTTCCTCTTTTAATAATAAAGCCGAATTAATGTCCTAAAATTGCAAACGATTAGATATGGTTAACCATTTGTTCAAATTAATACAAAATTGATTAAGAAGCAAAGTGGATTTTAAATTTAATAATAAATTATTTGTGAAATTTGATTATTTATACCGGTAGCTCATTATAATATTAATTTTATTTAATAGCTAATTTTAGCGGGCATGCATGGCAATTTATAATTTTATAAGCGATTTAAATAATATTTTTTGAGTTTTATTGAGCTTGCGATTAAGATATAATTATTTTATAATTTAGCGATTTAACAGTTTAAATTGCAGTAACAAAAAGTTCAAAGTTTATAGATCTACGTTTTGAAAGCGATAATTAATTTGTATTTTTCTTGCTACGTTTAGGCTAATTATAAAGTGTGACTGTACTGTATTCTAATTAGAAGGCAAAAATAAAAACCCGATTTAGATATAATAATGTAGAGTAAATATCTTTGAATTCTAAATGTACATGCGGTTTTGTACATAAATTATTTGTTTGTGCAATTCTTTTCTCTTTGAAAGAGTGCCAAAAGCGTTGCGCCATCCAAAAATAGAATTTTTAACCCTTAGCGTTTCAAAATTTGCATTTTGTTTATGAAAAGTGACAATAATTTGAATCTACCCAGGCATAGCGAAAGCGGCCAATGTTTAAAATAAAACGTTAATTTTAGCATTATTTTGAGGCATATAATACAAAAATAAAAATAAATAATAAGTAATTATTTTAAATCTTTAAATGATAATAATTTAATAAAGCAAATAGTTTAACAATAGTAAAAACAGAAAAATAAACAAAAATATAAAACGTACCTGATGGCGTTTAATTTGACCTCTGATGTCTTCAGCGTTATTCAGACGAATATTGACGTTGAGAGCACCGAAGACATCAGCAACCCAATCGTTCAATTGTTGAAGTAATTCGACGTAACGTTCCACCTGTTCACGCTGGTCTTCTCGTTTCTTTGAAATCTCCTGAAATTTGACATGCATAAGGGGTTGGTTATCACTGGTTTTCACTTGCATTGCAACTCACAGCCACGAATTTTAACTGATTACGTTTATAAATTTATACCGTATACCGGTATTTAAAATTCTACAACTTTTTACTAATATATTAAATATAACTATATTAAATAAACAAATAATTAAAACAAAAAAAAATATTTAAAAATATTTACTGCATTTTAAATTGTGAACGGCTCACCAAATAAAATAATATAATTATTATGGTCAATGATTTTTGATAATAAAACTCACTAATTATTTATAAATTAATATTAATACGTTTTGAATTAAAAAAAAAAAACTTTCCCATACATATTACTGACATTCCTAAGTACAGTAAAAGATTGAATTTTATAAATTAGAGAGTTTTACTAAAATAATGTAAATGATTAAAGATTGAAACGTCTCGTAAAACCATGCAAACTACAGTATGCGCTACAAAAGCTTTTTTTTTTAACAGCTTTAAAAGTTTTGAAGAGATTATCATAAATAATAATCGAAAGATATTAAAAAAATAAAATACAGACAAAAATAAATAAATCTATTCGTGGCTATGCGTTTTTAGTTATAATGATTAATAAATATAGTCTAAAATTGCATTATTTTTAGTCACCTCCATTCTAACTTTAGAGTTTCAATGAAATTCTAAAATATTACTCCATACTATTTTCTCGCTTAATTATTAATATACTATATACAGTATAAATAACAAACCAATGCCAGCATTTTAAAAGCAATTTCATAATATTAATACCTTGAAAATGCCAGTTTTGCATTTTAATTTGAAATAACCAAAATAAAAATTATTCCAAAATATAAATTAATTTTTAAATAGAATATTACCTAAAAATTTGAATATTTTTAATTTAATGTGTTGATTTTAAATCTGTGTTTTAAACCACACACTTTTTTTTTTTTGGAAAAAAATAAAATGAAAATGACAAACAGTGCAAATAGACATCTCAATAATATATTTCAATAATTAAAAAAGCACGTTAAAAAAAAATTGAGCGTTGAGCTTTCCTTTTTTTAAAAAAAATAATAAATAAAAAAAGAAGATACCAGTAATAGATGATGTCTCGGTAAGCAAAAAAAAAATAGCATTCTCCTTAGACATTTAATTTTTATTCTGCTCTACTTAATAAATGAGATTTGTTGTAAATCAGTACCTGAATGTGAGTCTGTTTCTTTTGAGCATGCAGTTTGAGTACGATGAGTCTCGCTTTTAATACTTGAATTTCAGCTATCATCGCTTGATGATCTGGAGAAGATCCTAGTTTGGTGCTCGCTTCCTCCAGCTGCTCCATCAGTCTTTCAGAGACGGGAATCAACTCTTCGGAAACGTGCTGATAATTTGAGCAATAATTATTATTATTTTTAAAAGTAACGTTATTTTGAAATTCGATAGTTGCAGGTACCTTAGCGATTGCTTCCTGATGGCCTAAGTCGGAGAAAGATTCCATGGTAATCAAATTTTCTTCCACCACTTCTAAACACCGACTGCTTTCTTCCAATCCGTGCAAGACAACATCCTTTAAAAAAAGTATTTTTAATTATTTTTTTAAAAAAAAAAAGTCAATTGGCAATTAAATCAAATTTTACAGAAACCACAAAAATTTTTAATTTTGTTTTCGAACGTTTAAGAACGTTTAAAAAAAGCTGAATAAGAATTGAATTATAAATCAATAATTGTTTAATTTTTTGTTTTTGCAAAAACTGATTATAAATAATTATATTTACCTGCAGATTTTGCTGAAATTCTCTATCTTCGACGTTCATTGGCTGATGAACATCCTTCAAATGATTATGCTTGCTCAAATAATTGCTAGTGCTTTGATATGGTGACTCATCGTAAGTTACTCTCAGCGTCTGATTTTCATGTTCGTAAACGATATTTTCGTTCCAATTGACTGGTGAATTGACATCAATGACTGAACGAACGTCTTCCGGGCTCCCCATACTCGCCGAACTTAATGGTCTCGAATCCGTTTGTTCCGCAACTGAATTTAAACTCGGGTCTTCTCTCAAAGCAAAACTCGTTTCACCGTTGAACGCGCTTTTAATATCGACGTTTTCATTAATTTGCTCTTGACTAGAATGAAATATTTTTTCCGTCAAAACAGATAACTGATCTTGTAACCTAATAACATCGGATTTTAATTCAACATTCTCCGTGATGACTTCTGATCTCGATCGAATATTGTCAACGGATACATCCGAAGCACCTTCATTTTCAATAAGATTTATTTCTCGTTTATTGACCTTAGAAAGCACTTTCTCGGGTTGACTATTTTGCGTGACTAGAACATGTTCATCTTTATTATTATCTGTTAAATATGTTTCGTCTTTATCTTTTGCGATTAAAATTTTTTCTTTCTTTTTTGCTGTTAACGATTTTTTCTTTCCAGTTTTTGAAGATTTTTCCGGTTTACCTTTTGTTTTTAAATCTTTTTCCGGGGTAGCCTCAGTTTTTAAAGATTCTTCTGATTTAACTTCAGTTTTTAAAGATTCATCCGATTTAACTTCAGCTTTTAAAGATTTTTCCGATTTATCTTCAGCTTTTAAAGATTCTTCCGATTTAAATTCAGCTTTTAAAGATTCTTCCGATTTAAATTCAGTTTTTAAAAATTCTTCCGATTTAACTTCAGCTTTTAAAGATTCTTCCGATTTAACTTCAGCTTTTAAAGATTCTTCCGATTTAACT
>JAQGAZ010003612.1:0-11109 GCA_034692225.1 Polydesmus complanatus
TTATATAAAACTTATTTTTTGCTTTTTAGCGCATTAAAAGCGTATTTCTTTTAGTTTTTTAAAACTATTTTTTTATTAGTAATGTGGTTAGATTAACAATATCCAATTGAACGCAAAAAGTCTCAATTGTTTTTAATAAAGAATTTACGTTGCCCCCTTAAAAGTGCGCAATCACTGCAAGCTTTGTGGTAATTTTAATGCCGCTTGAAAAGCTGCTAAACCCGCAGGAGTTGACGTTGTGTGCCAGATATATTATAATATTTATAACGCCGTAAAAAAAAAAATATTTTCGGGATTCGGATCACTGAACGCCTCGTTCACTCCAAACTACAATCGCTCTTTCATCGTAAGTTTAAGTGACTGGAACTAAAATATGATAGGACGATTTATATGTAGTGCACAATCATTACACAGTAATTTTAAAACAATTACCAACTTGGGAATTACACCTAACATCCTCTTCTCTCCATTCGTCTTTCCATCCCAAGGTCTACGAGTCGGCTAACATATTGGCTCCTCAATCGCTTCTCCTCATTATCTGGGTCTTTGGAGCTGTTCAACGCAGCTGTCTCTTTACATTCCATCAACCCTGCGTCCGAAATTACGCTCTCATCCAGCAACATATTGCGGTCCTTTCCATCGTGATCGACCATATACTTTATAAAAGGCAAAGACTCTTCATTCAGAACTAGTTTATAGAATTCTTCTCGTTTGGTGAATAATAAGTTGTCGGAAAACCATTCAACACCGTCTAAATAACTTTTGTTTATAGTCAGCCGGACACAACCGCCAACACTCCCAAAACAACTGGCAATAATCAAAATCCCGAAACCCTTCGCAGATTTTGCAAACGATACTTTTCAACACAACGGCGCAATCTGCCTGGCGCATAAACCGCCAGCCACGCTTCGCCGTTTCCACGAACAAGGATTGCGTCGGCCAACCTAACAAACTCGATAGTACAGCGCTATTACACTCGCGAAACACACGTTCCTGTTGCTCTTCGTTCATCCGCGACAGAAAGTACATCATGCTGCATGCGGGATGCTGTTTAAAAATGAATTTTCGCAGGTCATATTCTCCTAAAACCTGCTCTTTTTCTCGCTGGTTCAATTTCTCAAAAAAATACTGGCACGTTGCTCGAGTACTTATAGCTAGTATCAATTCGAACAGACGTTTATTCGTTCTCGATTTACTCGGCAAGAAGCTGTTCGCATGATCCACCCAATCACCGTTGAAGGTGCGAGTAAAAAAAGCTATCAAATTCAAACCTGGCTGATGCAATTCCCTCGCAATATAGCTCCGTTTGGGTCCTTCACCCATCCTTTGAAACAACTCCCCAGCTTCGTCCTCCAAACAGTTGAGGCAAGCTACTTCATAGCGTTTTTCAACGCTCAACCTCTCGTCTTTTGCCATTAACTCGGCCGTTCTCTTATAATCTACGCATCCGTGCATCGTCCAACACAGTTGTCGAGGTAACATGGTGTCTAAGTATTGAACATCTTTACACCCATCGTTATGATAACGACACCAATCGACGATTTCATTCGCCAGGGGTTTAAGCAAATGTAAGAGTTGGGTGACACACGGTTCAGGTAGTAAGAAAGCCGAGATTTGGCTTTTTACTTGATCTTCGATCGCGTTCAATGTCTGCTCATCTTCTCTTAGTTTGAAAGCCGGCATACCATTAAAGCGGGATTGCGTAATTTGAGTTAAAATGTCCGGTTGATTCCACAAATGAGCCACTATCTTCACTCCAGCTAGATGTTGAAGCGACGGAGTTTGTAGGACGAAATACA
This sequence comes from Polydesmus complanatus, assembly GCA_034692225.1. Classification (NCBI taxonomy): domain Eukaryota; kingdom Metazoa; phylum Arthropoda; class Diplopoda; order Polydesmida; family Polydesmidae; genus Polydesmus; species Polydesmus complanatus. The sequence continues at coordinate 1,800 of JAQGAZ010003612.1, forward strand.
TCGTTTTGCGCTTCTTCAATCAGAAAATATAACATAGTAACAATTTATCATTATCCACATAGTCAAATATCTAAAATTACCCACTTAACAATCCCCAGAAGTTGCTTAATTGGAGTGGAAACTGGTACGTCCTACATAGAATTTTACTCTTCCAATGGTGTAGCCTATGCCTACGGTGACTGTGGGCTAAAAGATTATTACTACAGCTGCGATAATATTTATTTTAAATAACGTCACCTTTTCCTCGTATAATATCACTCCATCAGCCTCCTGAGAATAATTATTATTTATATCGAATTATTGCTTAAGCAGACGATTAAATAATAAAAACAACTAGGCGACCGCACGCTAATCGATTATCGACGATAGTTTTCATAATCATAAAGATGAACGTTAAATGTATCGAAAATATCGACATCGATAACTGGACGATGTTTGGAATCTAAATCGCGAATAATTGAAGCACAACTCCAGCACAACACCACCTGTTTACTTTCTGAGTATGAGTTGTGCTGCATTCACATTAGAATGTATCACGTGATCTGCCACAGTGTTGTTGCTCAGCGAGGGCCACTCACCGTACACGGAACGCAATTAACAACGTAATAATTATTATTAATGTCATAAAAAAATTAATTTGTATTTTTTTTGTTTACTTTTTCTAATTTTTAATTCTTTATTTTGATTATCGCATTTTTAAGATATTAATTTTTTAAGAAATTGCGTTTCGTTATTTGTAAAGGGTGTTCGCCGACCGACACCACTGCCCGCCACATAAGCGCTTGGACACTGGATAGACAAGCGATGAACGATTTGCTTACTTTTCCAATGTCTAGATGGATGGAATGACGCGCGTGTTTGCCTGGACATTGGGAGAGATAAGCGCAGAAAGACCACATGGCGCATCTCAATATTAAAAAATGGTAAAGTATTACTGTGCATAATAATTATTTACATGTACCTCGGTTAATGAGTTCTATATAGATAAACCTTGACTAGGGAAGACACCGTGTACTATATAATAATGAATTTGGTGCTACAAACTCCGTCGCTCAAACTATAGTGGCTAGAAGGGACTAGTGTTGCAATCGACGGAGGTGAAATGTCCCCAAAATAGGCGACAGCCACGGAGGGCGCTGCTAACCGTTGTTGTGCATAGTTTGTAAGGCGAGTCTATGGCTACATACTATAATTTTAGCTGTGATCATTATTTAAATAATGTATATCAAGCTTTCATTATACTTAATTACAAGTTTTGAATTCCACTGTTAATAAAAAAAAAATTCCGTCAATGTTGGTTTTTTTTTAGAGTACATCCATTATTTACATCGCCATTATTCTTAAACAAATACACACAAATTAAATCATTCAAAATTTTGATCTTTTATTTTGACAAATACCACAAAATAAATGACTAGAATTTTTATTTTAGTTTAAAAAAAAAGCACATAAAGGCTTCAAAAAAAAAAAAAAAACGAAACATTTATTTTTGGTGTGTTTTGCTAATTATTTTTTAAAAAATACGCACAATTTAAATGCTTCAAATTTTTGATCTTTTATTTTGACAAATACCACACAAAATAAATAATTCGAAATTTTTTTTTTTGGTTTAAAAAAAATAAAACGTACATAAATGCCTTGAAAAAAAATTTTATTTTTTAAAAAAAAAAAATAATAATAATAGAAGCATTTATTTTGTGTGTTTTGCTCATTTTTGTTTAAAAAAATACGCACAAAATAAATGCTTCAAAATTTTTATTTTTTATTTTGACAAATACCACCCAAAATAAATGTTTGATTTTTTTTTTTTGTTAATAAAAAAACAAAAAAAAAAAAAACGTACATAAATGTCTCGGAAAATTTTTTTATTTTTTAAAAAAAAAAATAATAATTGAAGCATTTATTTTGTGTTTTGCTCAATTTTGTTTTAAAAAATACGCACAAAATAAATGCTTCAAAATTTAAATCTTTTATTTTTACAAATACCACACAAAATAAATGTTTTGATTTTTTATTTAGTTAAAAAAAAAAAAAAACCTACATAAATGTTTCGGAAAAAATTATTATTTTTTTTTTTAAAAAAAAGTAATAATAAAAGCATTTATTTTGTGTGTTTTGCTCATTTTTGTTTAAAAAAAACAAGCACAAAATAAATGCTTTAAAATTTGGATTTTTTATTTTTACAAATACCACACAAAATAAATGATTTTTTTTTGGTTAGAAAAAAATAAGGCGCACATAAATGCTTCGAAAAAAAAATATTTTTTTAAACGAATAAAAAATCGAAGCAATGTGTGTGTATTGATAAATTTTGTTACAACATGTATGAACAAAATAAATGTATCCAAATTTAAATTTTTTATTAATGCCTCAAGACAACCATGAATTAAAAAAATGCTTCAAAACAATTAATTAAATTTGTTAAGCTATTTGCATCGGCGTAGTTTGAGAAACTTTTGTTTTTCTTTAATAGAGTTTCTATTTTCGTTCAAAGACTTTGTATAAAAGTGGAAACGAATAAGTACATAAAATTTAACAATTTTTGTGGTGACCATATGCTTATGCAAATTGCACCCAACAAAACTTTTACTAGAAAAAAACTCTAAATATTCTAAAAAATCTACCATACTTTGGGCATACAACTCACATTTGCTAAAAAAACCAGTAAAACAATTTTCTAAATTAGTTATCAGTTTAATTAGAGAACAGGAAGGATACAGTAGTCCACCATGGTCAAACTGGATTGTGAAACATGCATCGTCATTTGGAATACAGTGGAATGGCAGATCTGTCAACACTTTGGCACATTCAAGACAAGGATTACTTTTTATGTGCTTTCTGGCCACATATCCAGATATATAAAATATCAATCGACTATCACTATTTTGATTAGAATACCCTGCATGATCCAGTGTTTCACTGTTGGCTGACATCATCCAGTCTGCTTCATCAATACTTCCTATATCCAAAAGCTGGTCAATTGCTTTAGTTAATTTATCTCCTTTTTTGAGGCGATTGTCAGGAATTTCCAGAAGGGAATCAATTAGTGTTGGAGGGCAGTTTCCACTCTTAGGAGGCTTCGCTAAATTATAAAAACTTAGGCAATTGACAGTAAGTAGAAACTGCTCAGGTGTTGGATGATCATTTGTTCCTGAGGACTGCCTTATTATTCCAAAAAGATTTTCAATCCTGTCTTGGCTGAGATTTGCAGTTAGAAGATATTTGAAATTGACTTGCAATGACAAGTATCCCATTAGTGAGAGAGTACTTTCCAAAGTTACACGGAATCCACTGGCAGTTGTTTGGCTGATGAATCCTCCTTTCGCAACCCTAGAAAACTTATCCCACTCATCCAAGTAAGCAATAAAGTCTTTCAGGAATTTGGCATTTTCAGATTGGATTCGCAAGCCATTTATAGGAACTCTTGAGGTCATGATGTAAATAAGCTTTTCCACCTGTTTGATAAAATGCTCAGTGCCAGCAATGTTGCCAAATGACTTTTCCAAGTCATCCTTGTATAAAAAGAGACCTTTAAGAACTTCTTCACTGAAGATCTTGAAAGCCAAGTTGACCCTCATTTTCTCAAAAGAATTAGGGTGTAGATGCGCTCTGGTAATGTGTGGCATGACCTTTAGAGTGACAGAATGATTATCTTTTTTCCAAGCTTCCTCAACGTGATTCATTGAAACATGGCCTTCTGGGGTTGCAAATCCAGTCTTCATCAATGCATTATGCAAGCATTTAATCAAGTGTGGGAAGTCTGAAATGAAGTGCAGTTTGCGACATGGGTCCACTGGATGCACACATTTACGGCAAACCTCACCTGCAGAGCCTAAGACATCAAATAACAAAGCATATCGGTTACTAATTAAATAACATTGAATGTCAAAATAAATATAATGACTAATTTTAGATAGAATACCATTTATGCCAAATTGTTTCCACATGCTTCGGTTCCAACTAGCTCCATCACAGGTTATGAAATCGACAAATAGGCCAGATTGCTCTGCCAAAATGGTTGCTTCAATAATTATTTTGGCTAGAATATTGGCTTTCACATTACCCTTAGAGGCAAAAACCCCAAGAATTTGTGTCCACTGGCCTTGAAAAATTAAACAATTTTGTTAAACTCACTGTATTAATACTATTTGTAAACATTTTGGGATACCATTAGTTACCATCAAAAGGCTGAAACATAACAACAAATCCATGGTCACACATTTCTTTTTTGTTTGTTTCATTTGTAAATTGCCCTAAATCAACAAATCCTTCAACAAATCCATCTGCTTGCAATGTTAGTTGTTCAGAAAGTTTTATTTCATCAAATAGTAAGCCACCATGTCTGTCAAAAATGTCCATGTCTTGTGTTTTGATATGTAAAGCTGAAAAGACTCGCGGATTAAACCCAAAGCCACTTTTGTAGCCAGCCAAATATTTACGAAGACAGCTGTCACTGGGAAGTATAAGTAATTTTTGTGCACGTAGATAATTGTAAAGTCTAGGACTTCTTATGCGGATTAAGATACACTCCAGTATCCATTCTTTTTCGTATGGCATGCCATTGGTTGATTTTCTTGATGCAGCTTTAAAACAAGTTTCCACCATCATCCTTTGCTTTTTTGGTAATTTGCTAAGAATTTTCTCAAGTGCTTGTTCCAATGTACTTTCGTTTTCCAACTTCATTTGCTTAACTGTTTGCTGGGTTTCCTGCAGCACTTGTTTTGTTCTCAATGCTTTTTTGGCTGTATAATGCCTCTTTTGCAATTTGAATTTATGCTTATTTGTTTGCAATTTTTTCTTTGAGCTTTGCTTACATACCGCACGTCGCATATACTTGCAGTGCAAACACACTTCATCTTTAGAAATCAGCATGCAATTTTTAGAATAGTAAGCACCATCGAATTCCAAGTACTTCACTTTACCTCTTGGTTGAAAACGGCATCCAGCACATAATATTAACTTCTCTGCCCTCATCAATAATTTTTTTACTTCGTCAGGAGTTGTAATTGTTGTGGTGGATTCCACTATACCACGGACAAATGTTGTGCAAATTGCACTTCCATCAAGCTGTTGGACGACTTGTACAAGCTTGCTAATTGTAAGTATGCCATAGTCCTCTGCACTTTTAAATTTACAATAGCCATAATGAATGGTGTTTGGCAAGCCCGATACATCTAAATTAGACCACATTTTTGGCAGTTGGAGCAAATGGTACAAGTTAACTACATTAGTCACCCCTGCTACGTTATCATCAAAATCTAAGTTTCCTTGCCTATTTTTTATTTTGCGTATTTTCTTAGGTGTAGGTTGAACACTTAAATTTCGCTGTTTACGCTTTACTGGCATATGTTTATTAAAATATGCGGGAGCACCAGGAAAACGTGTTGGCACAGCATCATCTGTTAGTTTTGGCTTTCCACGTGGAATTTCAACTACTTGACCATTGATAATGTGCTTGTATGAGTGCTCAATATAACATTCTTCAAAGTGCACGGCACACACAACACAGTCTTTTGTTAATTTTTTATCAACCCGTTTTATATTGCGTTCCCAGTCACTGAGTCGTTTTGGATCATTAGGGGGTTTAAATATTGACACTTTAACATTAGAGGATTTATATCCACTAGTACAATTTGGGACAAAACAAGTGGTATTTCGGCTATTTTTCATTTGTGACATTGTAGATAATGTGAATGCCTATAGTTAAACAAATAACGTAATAATTTTTAAAAAAAATATTAAAATTCCGGAAATTAAAAGTAAAAAAAAAGTTCTAAAATTAAAACAATTTAACAAAATTCTTGACATTTGGACGAAATTAGTCCTGCCCAGTTATTATTGCTAATATACAGTACGTTATAATTATTAATTAAAAAAATTGAATTAAAAAGAAAAGTGAGCAAATGTGTTTGGGTTCTCCACTACTCTAGCCACTATACCACTACCTCGATATACGGCTTAGATCGGTTCTTGGAAAGTAGGCCGTAAAGCAAAACGCCGTATATCGAATCATTTCCATGTATTGAACTAAAGAAAAGCAAGACTTTCTCTCTATTTCAGACTGTTTGCGAGAAATTTTTTATTTTTTTTAAAAAAAAGAATTGTTTAATATCGATTTTATTCGTTCTTTAATTTTTTTGGCCGTTTTTGCCCTAAATTTAATAATAAAGACTGTTATAGTGAAACATTTTGGGCCGTAAATCGAAACATTTTGGGCCGTAAATCGAAGCAGTGTTATAAATAATTAAAGCCGTTATAGCTAAAAGCCGTATATCGAGGTATTGGTGTAATTATTTACGAAATATTGTCATAATTATAATTATCTAACTAAAACATTAATATTTGCTGTAATGCATTTAAAATTTTTTAGGGGATTATTCTCATTTTAAAAACAGTGACTAATCTTATTACGAACGAACTCATTGAAATTTAACAAAGAAATTTTTTTTTTACATAAATTTAAAATAAATTTTCCATTCAAACACTAGCTTTAGTACCTTATAAAAATTGATTGATTTGCATAATATTATTTTTTAAAAAAATACAAAATAAGTTTTATTATTACCATAGTTAATTTATTATTTGCGAAAATGGTTTTTTTTTTTTTTTTTGGAGAAAATATAACGTAATTAAGGACCGTTTAGTAAGCTAAAAAATGAATTCCAAGATCATACATAAATGTAATGTACTATTTCGTAAGCTAATTACGTATCCTATTGTTATTTGGAGTGCAAATCATAATATATAATTATGTTGTAATTTAAATGTTAATTGAAAAAAATAAACACGTTTAAAATCAATTACAAAGCCGATGCAAATAAAGCAATTTTTTTTAAAGTGCTGATCGAGCTTTGTTAATCAGTAAAATCTCAAACAATCGTCAAAACAAATCATATTTTGTGCTAATAATTTTTGGTTGCACGACGATTAATAAAAAAAAAAACATTCAACCGCACTCATGTTTTAAAAGTTATTCCTGCATACAAAGCACTCCAAAAAAATATAACTTTAGTTAACTGCAAAAACTAGAGTTCTAAAAAAAATTATTAAATTTAGGTTTTTCTTAAATTCTTGTTTTTTTTTCTTAGAATTTTGAAGCATTCTAATTTTAAAAATTCATTATTTTAATGCAATTCATATACGGTGTACAATGCATGTAATTAATATAAGTTAAAATTTGTGATAAACTTACCAAAAACAACCCAAACCAACGAATTCCTCCAACTTTAACTTCTTGAATAAATTTTTTTTAAAATTCTTGGTGGTCTAGCTAGTTAAAAAAGTTGAACGAATATAAGAAAAATTTAATTTTTGGATCCTTTTTATACAATGTTTTTGGGTCATTGTGCGCATATGCTGCAGTTAGTTGAAAATAACCACATTTCGCTGGTTTTAAATCCTTTTCCCGGATTTAAAAAAAAAATATAATAAGCGCTACAAAAATACAAAAAAAGGTCAAAGTTCGCAACTGGGGCTTTTGCTTTACCTGGGACGGGATTTCCAAACATTAGCAAAAAAAAAAAAAAAAAACCAAAACCAGTTGGATTAATAAAATCAAATACTTTTTTCATTTTATTGCTAACAACATGGTAAAAAAATTAACTTTGCTGAAATAATAAAATCAAATATATATAATACATTTGTAAACATTTATAAACATTAAATACATAAATTTAAATTAATAAATAACATTTAATAACTATTAAATCAATAGGAATAACCATAGCTGAGCATGCTCTCGAGGTACAGCAGCGCCATGAAAAAACCTGGTGGGTGTCGCCTTTTTTGTGGACATTTCACCCAATGCTTTGGATAGGCCGATTGCAACACTAGTCCCTTCTAGCCACTATACTCAAACGTCTAGCTGCGGTGAAGATAGTCACTGCGTTGTGGAATCGACGTGGTACGTTCACCCACATGGCGGCCTCATTTAGTCGTTTACCTACGTACGCCCTGAGTGATCGATCGATGGAATATAAGGCTGTGGAAGAGAAAGTGACGAAGAGTGTCTGGGTTCTTCCATTGCCTGAGTCCTGGAAAGAGAAACTGGGAAATTACATTAAACCTCTGGGAATGGCGATCGTCCGCTGGTGCCATATAATATCACACTTTAGCAAGTCAAACCTCGCGCGGTTTACACCTCATCTTCCCTCCACACTTTTGTTGGACGATGCACGGAACCATCGACTATGATAAAACGGCCGCATTAATGGTGAAAGACGAGAGATGATCCCCTGCGGAAGATCAACGACTGGCTCTAGTTGATATTGGCTTTTTGAAAAGCGTGTTCGAAACTAAGGGGGAAGAACTAGTCGCGTTTATTCTGAACCAGGTGCCTGGGCGAGATTTCAAGATTTATCAAACGGTAGATACTTTGAAATAATGCAATTGTTGCTGGATGAGAGCGTGATATCCGACGCAGCGTTGATGGAATGCAAGGAGAAAGCTGCGTTGGACAGCTCGAGCGATAAAGAAGATGAGAAGAAGCGATTGAGGAGCGAATATGTCAGTCGATTCGTAGACAGTGTGACGAAGAGGAGAACGGAGAGAAGATTGTACGTATATTTCATTTTCTTGATATAATTATTGGTACTAATCAATATGTATTTTTTTTTTATTATCAGGCATCAAATTAACGTGCTTTGAAATATTTAATACGTCACTCCATGTTTATAGAAAGGGTCTCAACAAAAGATGAAAAAAAAAATAAAACAAAACCCAGTGTGCTAGAAAAGAATTTTTATTCTGCTTGTCTATGACAAATTAATTTAATTTAATACCATAGAAAAATAACTGGAAGAATAAATAAAAAAAAAACGAAACACTTAATAATGTTGATTTTATGAGTAATTTATTTAGGCTGACAACTCAAGGTTTGAGAAACAAAAACTTTTATTTAACAGAATAACAGCTTGGAGATCCTCTCTCCACAACTTTCAGTTTTGCTCTGATTTCTCCACAAGAAATCAGCTCTATTTATATGATTGCTCAGATTGCGCAATTTAGAGTAATTATAAGATTAAACTGAGATCCAGTTTTTACAGGATGTAAACAAAGGAAAGGAAAACATTTCAAATTTCGCAATTCTAAACAGGACAAAAGAAAAAATGATTAGCCAGTGATAATGACTTGAGGCTTTTCAATTATCATAAGTTTTGCATAATAAATTAAAATAATTTTCGCATAATTTCAACAACTCCCCCTAAAAGTCTCAAGACATATCAACTAAAATATTGTCACATAATAAACTTAACTTATTCTTCGACAAAGGTTTTGTGAAGATGTCCGCTATGTTCAAATTCCCTTGAAC
>JAQGAZ010003613.1:0-11105 GCA_034692225.1 Polydesmus complanatus
ATTTTTTAAAGAAATTAATGTTCGAAATAGCGAATTGTGCGAAAGTAGAGTGTGCGAAAGTAGGGGGCCGCCTGTAATGGTACTGTAGTGAGGGAGGAGTCGTATTAGCGGATTTTACGACCCCCGAATGGAAATCGTACTTTTAGAAATGAAATCATAATTTTGAGAATTATTGTTGTTGTGTCGTAAGTGTAAAGTAACCTTGTTTACGCGTGATATTAGAAACTTAGACTTGAGTCATACACAGTGTTAAGCTGTGGTGATATTGACTCTTAACCGGTAAAAAGAAATGGCCGGTTTTCTTCAGGCTAATTTAATCATCGGATAATTAAGATTGAAGGTTTAACTAGGGTTTGCGTTACTTCCCATTTCTTAATTTGTTGTTACTTTTTATCTGTTATTAGTCGTTTGTTGTTATTTATTTTTTTTTTCTTCTCGTTTTTCTTATTTACGTAATGAGCGTTCGTCACGACACCTGCACGTCATCGTCAACAATGCTCTTCAACAGGCTTTTCAACGTAAGGAAAAAGGGAGTGAGAGAAAGGGGGAAATGGTGTGTGTGTACGGTTTTTAATTAAAATTTTGTCTTCTCTCGACGCAAATGCCGTGCATAAATGCGAGGAGCAAATTAATTTCAATTGTGTGTTGGCAAAATTAAAGGTGGAATTTTTGGGGAAGAACGAAATTACGCGGAGAGAAAATTGGTGGTTAGCTTATTTGCTCTTTTATTATTACTCGATCCCTCCTCCCACCTTCATCTTAGAATCCCCCCTTCCCCCCTCCACACACTTTTTATTCTATTCTTTATCCTCCTCTTTTTCCAATTTTCAAAACTGAAGAAATTTTTTTTTTTTTTGGTTGTTATTATGATGAATTTTGTATGCCAAGTTTTTTTTTTATTTTTTACTTAAATTTTTGTTTGTGTGTGTGTGTATTATTTTTTTTTAAAATATGGTTATTATTGTTTAGCTGAAGAATGAATAGGAGGTAGATGGGTGGGCGGTGTGCACGCTAAATTACAATACTAATCGATTCCAAATGGTGGAAATGTTTTCGAACGAGCAACCGGAAAATGTGAACCAAATGCTATTTTCTTCTGAACTTTTGAAATTGCTCGGTTTTAGTTAGTTTTTTTTTTTTTTTTTGTAAATTTAAAAGAAAATGTTTACTTAGCGTTTTACGATAAACTGGCTTTGGTGGAAAGATTTTTGCAATGATTTTTCTGTCTGTGTTTGAAATGTTGTAACGCAGTAATATGCTTGAGAAGGTTTTTTTTTTGTTTTTTTGATAAAATTGAAATGATTTTGCCTTTAAAGCAACACTGTTTTGCGTTTAAAAGCGTTGATAAAATAACACAGGAGCAACGTTGGTAGTACGGTCTTTTATTTATTTTTTAATAATTATTAACTTATTAATTCGTTTTAAAAAAAATTGGATTAAATAGAAAATTGAAGTGGGGGTTGTATTAATAACGCTCCGAGACACGTGACCACGATGAGTATGAAAAGCCGAGGAATTAAGTTTTTAATTTAAAGCGGAAGCAGGATTTTTAAGCCGGTTAAATGAGCACCGGTCGTCGTTGATAAATTGATGAGCGCTGAAATGTGTTTACAAAAGACGCCGTAATCGCGTCATTATATGCAGATAATCCCGCGCTAATTTACGCCACTTTTCCGCTCACTATCTCTCTCTCTCTCTGTCTCCACCCCCGCCGCCACTCCCACCGTTACCACTACTTTTTGAATGGCGAATCGAGCTGCTCGATGAAGCGTATGTGCAGGGGGAGGTGTTGAATGAAGAAAACAAAGATGGCGGGTACTCTGACGAGCTAAATGTTCGCGATTTGCGTACTGGCAATTAGAATTGGTTAATATAATTTATTTAATCTGGAGCACACACACGGCGCATTTCCGGGAAACTTGGGATTTTTTTTTTAGGCGAAATGCTTTCAACGGCTTTATCATTAGAGATGGCAAATTTAAGTGACGGAGAAAAACGCTTCTAATTGCGGTAAAAACAGACTTGATAATTTAATTTGTAATGGGGGGAAAAAAAAGCGAAAAAGCTAAATGGGTGACGAAATTTATGACTTTTAGTAGTTCGCTAGTCATTTGTAATTGCACGTGGCGAGAAAATGGTGGCCTAGGCCTACGAGTAATTGGAAATGCATTAAAGGAAATTCGATTACTAAAATTCCGATTGGAAATGTTACCGTAGTCTTAAAATGTTTGGGAAAGAACTTCCAGGCGTTCGAGGGGGAATAAATAACAAATTAATGATGGATCAAACTTCATCATCAAAATTAATGGGTATCGATCATTTGCTTTGATGAAAAACGTTATTCCGTTTGACATCAAACAGACATCATGACACATCATCATCACAGACATCATGACAGAAAATGACAAATTTTAATAAATTTGTTTTAAAATTATTGTATTCGATTTATAGTAAACAAAAATCGGTGTTGCCAGATTTCAAAAATAAATTTTGCATTCATATTTCTATGTAGCCTATTTTCCTTATTTGTAACAAATGAATGCCTTTAGATCTCGAGGGTATATGGCGCCTAGTAACAAAAATTATTGTGGCACCCTTCCGCTTCCTCTCACTAGGTAAAAAGGCATGTTAGATACTTTTAGAAAAAGAGACAAATTTAGCCTCTTTGATAAAGTAATAGCTTGCTTGCTGTACTGAGGCAAGACGATGCGGCTTCCAAACGTGTTAACCGAAATTTCTAAAATACTATTCGACGGCGAAATCTATTAACTTGAATCAAAATGTTTAAGTGAATCTAAATTTTTTGGGAAAAAAGTTTTCGGAATTGAATTTTCTTAATTCTCTGGAAGATGCAAGGGGAGGGGAAGCAGGAGTGGGTGATGAGAGACGTCAAAGTAAACACGACGAACAAGGCTGTTAATGAGACTTGGTAACTAAACAATGGCGTGAGTGACGTCACGATGGACACGTGAGGAGGCCGGATTGTGTAAACACGCCAGGGTGTAAGGTAATCTGCAAAGTGTAACTGGGCTGTGGGTGGGCGCGCACTGCGCGTGGGTGATGTTTGCAGTGTTGTCGACCTCGGAAACATTCGGAAGATTAATTAACTGGTTATTCACCACATCTGTACAGAGTGAGAGATTACTTTATTGTTAAATTTTACACGTTGAATGAAGAATATATATATGCAGTATGTCGCTTTCTTTCAGCGTGACAATCTTTAATTTGATGTGCGCTGCCTACACAACAAACGTCATCAACGCGTGTCTACAGGGAGGGTGAAAAATGGGAACCGGAAATTCACTTTTGAAATTGCGTTTGGGATTGATTTTAATGTATGTTTGGTGTCATGAAATTGTAAAGTTCAGGTGTTTCGTTGGTTACATTAGTTCAAATGCAAATGCTTACATACAAAATTTAGGTGTTAAAAATGTAAGTTTCTTAAAAAAATGTTTGATAAAAAATTGTTTAAGATTTTTCGAATGAATGTTGTGGATTTTTAATTTAAAGCGAGTTTCAAAATTAGTTCCAAATTAAGGAGTAATTACCTCTTTCCGGTAATTTGTTAATGGGTAAAATAAATTTGTTTGGGGGCGTTTGTTTGTTTTTTTACGACGTGTTGAGAATTGATGAAGCAGATGATGATTTAAAATGTTAATTGCGTGACGAATGTGTTACAGTGGGTGACCTCGCATCACACAAACGCCCGTAAATTGATACACATTTTTTTTAAAAAAAATCTGTTTTTCCCTAAATTATTTTACGGATCAATAAAGCAGCGATTTTCTCGTTACTCGTCATTAATTTTTCTGCGATTGTAATACGCGTGACGTTTAAAGCGTGGAAATCTGCGCCCATCTATAATAGTAGGTGAATAGCAATTGCACGTGTAACGACGCGACGTGTGACACTAATTGTGACGAGATGTGACGTCACGCTACGTCATAAGGCGACAGGTGAATCGAGGTGTAAAGAAGTGGCGCTGTTAATTAATAGCAATTGAATCACCCTGGAAGTGTGGGATTTTTCTAATGTTTTTTTGTTCTTCTTATTTTATTTTTAAAGCGAATGATGAGAGTTTTTTTTTTTAAGTTTCCCCTTTTCATCTTCAAAAACCTGTTTTCTTTTTCTGGCATTCTTAAATATGTTTTGTTGTTATTGTATTTGGTTTGGCAACGCCTGCGAAATGTACCATTTGCGATGCATGAGTTCACCGTTTAAATAGTGCGCAAACCGTGCGCGCAAAGGAGTGCACGAAATGTGCCTGAGAAACTGGTGCGAATCCTTCTTCTCACAGTTTGCCATTTATTTTTTTTAATTTTTGGAATCCGACGTCATTTTCTTTTTGCTCACCAAATACCTCTCTTCGAGATGAGCGTGTCGAAATTCAAAACCAACAGGACCAATTTATTTAATGCCGCGTTTTCCAAGAATTGAGGTTATAAATGTTTGTCAATTGTCATCAATTATTATGCAACTTGAGATTTAATTACCGAGATATAGAATTATTATGGAATGTACAAAAATAGCAACAAAAAAACAATTTTTTTTTCTATTCCTATCTAACTAAATATGCTACGGTATAAAATTAATGAAAATCGTCTTTTGAATTTGCAAAACATGAATACACTCAACCAACTCCTAACGATCCATTCAACCTTGTTGCTGCCACTGGATTTTTAGTTCTGGAGCCTTAATCTTGATTAAAAGTTTTGAGAACGACCATAGAAATTTAATGTTCTCAAATACGATTTTATTGAAGCAAGATCAATAATTTTTTAAAAAAAGTGTGGGTCTTGTTCGATCTATCCCACAGACCTGCCGACCTTTAGCACAGTTAACTGATAAGGCTGAAATTCGTCTCCAAATCGGTCTGTGCGATAGATCGAACAAGACTCGTAAGCTAAATAATATTACAGTACAGTATACAGTAGTAATTAAATAAGAAGTTTTTTTTTATTGGTTAATTTTTTTTTATTTTTCTATTAGTCAACATCAAATAAAAAAATTTGATTTTTTTTAATCAGCGAACTAATAGATATTTATTTTTCTCCTGAAAGATTTTTTTTATAAGATATTAAACATCTGGCAATATTGATTGATATATTTAGGCCTAATTATATATTGATTGAAAAGATAATTACTGCGGGTATACCGGTATGCTGTATATATATTTTTTTTAAAAAAAAATTCTTTGCGCATTTTTATTTTATTTTGAAAGTTTCTTATCGATAAGCGGTGGCTTTAATAAACTATGGAAGCTTCTTTTCGAATGTTGAGATTCTCCGAACTTTAGGCTCCTCCCTATTTGTCTTCCGTTCGATGAATGCGTCACGATTAACGACGTCATGGAGTTAACGTGACTCGATTCATATTTTGTTAGATTAACATGTAAATATTTGCCTCAAAAATAATCTCATCGTTTCAAATCTATTTTTTTTTTTTGTTTGATCGTGTTTGAATTTGTCACAGAACGGATTTGCCTTATCACGTTTGGCATTTGTGCGTGCGGAAGGCGGAAGTGCATTCGACAATCGCGTTCGTGAGTTAACTTTTCGGAGACGTTACGTCACGACCATTGGGGTTGTAGAACGAGTTTCTTTATTCTTCGGTTGAGGTTATTATTATTTTTCTTTTTTTGTTGATTTTTATTCTATCATAGTTATTATAATTTTTACGGTGTAAACTTTAATGGTTTTACAGGTCTTTTTTTTTATTACTTTCATTTTCAAATATTTAATTGATTTAGAAATGGATTTGGGTTGAAAGTGTTTGAAATTCGGTGGATGATTTTTATTTGATTTTATAACTTATTATTATTTTTTTTTTTTGCGAGCAAAATGTGACGTTATATGACAAAACGGAAATTAAAAGTGCCAGGCACGGTGTGAGGCGGATTTGAAGTGTTTGTGAAATGTTTGATGTTAGGAGCAGACGAGAATTGCAGCAGTCGACGACCCCCTCTTCCCTTCCGCTCCCACTCATTCAACAGCTTTTTTTTTTTTTTTTTTTTTAATATTACTGTATTAATCATTTATATATACCGGTATTTCGGTTTCACGTGGATATTTTTTTCTAAAAAGTGTAAATGAGTTTTGAAAAATGTTTACGTGGAGCGCTTTGCGTTATGTCCGGTTTAGGCGTTGTTATCCCAGCCACGATCAACTTTAGCATTTCCCTTACCCAACACGGGGTCAACTCTCGGTTTATTCACTCATAGCTCAACTTGCCGATGCGTTTTTCTTTCGCTTTTAATGTAAACATTGGATTTGACTCGTGAATTCCTACTCTTACGTCACGCCTTTTTTTTTTTTTTTTTAAATACCGTACTGCAGATAAGGGAACATTAATAACTTGTAGGGCTTTTTGCTTTATTTTCTGCAGGGGTTTTCAAAATTTTAACCTGGGAAGTATGCGCTATTTTCTATTTTTTTTAAACGAAAATGTTTAAGGAAAATTATTCTTTCAACACCATTATTCGTCATTCATGAAATTGAACGCGTTGGAGAAGTGGCAAAAAACGTAATATAAAATTAAACGTGAGTTTATTAGATCGTGTTGGATCCGTTAAAATTCATTTTTACTTACGGTATTTATTTTTTGAGGAAAGGGAATCTACAAAACCCGAATTTATTGAAGTACGGTACGCTTTTTTTTTTCTCTTCTTATTTTCTGTTTTTTTAAAGGCCGCTGATCGTGAGAAAAGTGTGGCAGGGCCTTAAGATTGAGAGAGCTCGTTTTAGCTTTAGGTAATAGCGTAGAGAGTGAGTTAGTAACGTTGTAAGATGAGGTTAAATGGTGGGAGTTAGGCTAGTGCCGCGCGAGAAAGCATCGCTCTAATATTTAATGTTAGCGAAGCAGGGTTGAAAATGAATCATAAAAATGGTTTTTATTCCGGCGAAAGCGAAGTGTAATTCCGAATTTGGTTGTAAAAGATTTAAAAATTCGTGGAGGTCGTAAAGTGCGCGCGTGCTGCCGGATCGATATCGCCCACCACGACTTCCCTTCCCCGGCCGCCATCTTTGCTTCCGAGAGGACCCTAGTACGGTACGCGCTCAATACACTTCACTGTTTGTTACTCGATGACGTTAAATGCGCATCTTTCAGCTTCTTAATCCTCTGCCACTTTCTCCCTATTTCTCCCCCCTCATTCTTTTTTTTTTTTTGTGTGTATTTTTTTTTTTTTTTTTAATTCATAATTCTGTTCACCTGCGCGCTCGTAAATTTGACTGCGAGCGGTAGCGGGGCGGAAATGGCCTTTTTACGGCTTCCAACATGCCTCGGCTTCATATTTACATCTGCAGTCAACATTAGGGATGAATGTACGCGTCTGCGCATTCAGTTTCCCTTACAGCTGTTGCAAACATATATATATTTTTTCTCCCTTCTCTTTTAATTATTCTTGATTTTTATTTGAACGGGGGGTTTTTTTTTTTTGATATACCAGAAAAAATATATATTTGTATCAAAAAATAATCGATTTTTAAGTGGTTAGAAATGAGGGAATATGTTAAGTAACTTTCCATGCGTTTTTGTTAGTACAGTTTACAAGTTGTTTTTGTTGCTTAGATTTAGCTTACACATTTTTATGGCTCCGAATTTAGATTTTGTGTAAATTTTTAAATACCGTATAATATACCGTAATTATGTTATCGTCTTGAATAATAGCGAAATTGGCATTCAATTTAATGAAGTTTGATTTGTTACTACAGTGAAGTTTTTTCAGGTCATTGAAATAGATGTACACTGTATATAGATTATCGATGGGTTATTTTTATTATTTCAGAAAAGCCAAAAGGCTTTGTAAAAAGAAAATATTTTCTAATTTGACTTTTTTCACTTAACTACCGGTATAGGTAAATAGAAAGCCATGATTCCATGAATGCATTTGTTTGATTTATAAAGCACTTTGAAAAATCGAGAAATAATTTATGTTTGTTTATACGAAGCTAGTTATTAACGTTGATTCTCATTATGGATTTAGGCTATAATCAAGTTTACTTAAGAGATTTTAAGGTTTTTTTATTTTTAGTTTTAAACTTTTAATTAAAATAAGACTTTTCTCCAAAACCACAGTCTGCATGTAATTCAACTCGGCTAAACATCAGAGGAAAAACATGCAATTCGAAATTTAAAAGAGGTTGAAATATTTACCGACATTTAAATAAGAGTATTTTCAATCCTTGGATTTTCAACATCCCAGGTGCATTCTCTTTTACCTGTATACATGGACTGTATTTTTATCTCTCCACTTTTTATTTTTGCGGTTTTTTTTTTTTTGTATAAAAAAAAAAAATACTGAAAGAAATGACGTTAAAATTCTTATTTCTAGAATAGCTGTTAAGCTAGGCGTGAAGAAGAACGGCAACGCCGCCCTGGTGTTAGGTGGGCAGATCGTAATTTTAAGTTGTACAGTATAAAAAAAAAAAAAAAAAAAGTAGAAGGCGCTGTTAACACAATCGAAAATACGTAGCCGTTGTATTTGTTAAGTCTATTGTTAAAGCTAAAAAGGTGAGGTCATCTTCAATTATTATAAAGTAAAGGCCTTTTGAATAGATGTTAGGTGAACTGGGGGCCCTTTCTCAACGCTCAAGTGAAGATGATGTATGCGTCAAACGTTCACCTCGGACCTGTAATAAATAATAATAATAATAACAGATAAAAGGCGAGGGAGTAGTTGCATGTTAGAGGGTGGCTCTATCCAGGGCCAAATTATTAATCTCAACTCTGCTGAATGCCTGCCTGCTTTTGCTCACTCGGTTATTTGAGATTATTGCTCGCTTTAGAAAAAGAAAATTACTCGTTTGGATAGTAACTTTTTTTTTTTCCTTTCTTTTCACTTGGCTCACCCACTTACCACCAGGGGTTTCATCTCGTCGTCATCATCGTTTATTGTTGCGTTGCGCACACACACACACAATGATTAGTGATGTAGTGTGTGTACCGTCGCTTTTTATTTCACTTTTTTTTATGTATCGGCGAAGTTCCGATGTTACGTTTTAAAACAATGTACCATTATTATTCTGTGGTCAGGTACATAAGCTTAATTTTTAGGTTTTTATGCTATAATATTAGTAATACAACTTCTATGGTTGGGAGCAGCTACACAGTCAAGATAAAGCGAGTTTGATTTGAGCAGACGACATTTTTGTTTTCTCACTTGGTTTTTGTTTTACAAAAATGTATTTGAGGTTTAACATTAATGAAGTTTGTGGACAATTTTTGTTGGATGTGAATTCAATTAGAACTGAGAATGAAACAGTTCCTTGGCAAAATAAATATGTAATTTTGTTGATTCCATAAGGATTGGCAATAAATGCAATTAGTGTTTCGGCATCCAGATTTTTCGTGTAAAGTTAAAAACAAAAAAGGGTACATGTAAGTGCAAAAAAGTTTGCATGCGCTCTTTATTTTGTTTTAGTAAAAGGTCGCGAGAAAGATGCCAAAAGTTTTGTCTTGATCAGTCGTGTTTTCCGGTTTGGGTACATGTAATAATTTTGCTTTCAACATTGCTCTAACATGGGAAAGCGAAATTATCGTGATTTGTCGGCGTAGGTTACCAGCTTAAGAACTTTATTTTTTTTTTAGAGACTAGAAGTTTCCTGAAATTTTGAATTCGTTAGAGTAAAAAATATCCAATTGTTAAATAACGAAATAAACCGAATGAATTGGTTAAATAAAGTCAAGATTTTTATTATAGAATTATTATTATTTTTTTTTTTTGGAATATACCGGTAGTAAATATGTAAAGTGGCGTTGTTTGTTACGTAATACTTATAGTGTCGTAAAGCTTAAATTGATTTACGTGGAAGTCGGTACTTAAATATTTTCATTGTACCGAGAATTAGCTTTACCGACGTTTACCGAGAGTTTTTAAATTTTTATGTATGCGCATGTAGGCTTACCTATTTTAAATGTTTAATTTAATAATTATCTCAGTATTTGATTATCAGGCGCGCTTTTACCGGTAACAATTACTCAGTGTAATTGGAGTTCCGTTATTATTTTAATTATAAAGTACGGTACAGGAGAAAATAAGTTTCCAATTTTGGAAGAGGAAATTTCAGAAGGAACGAAAGTAGAGAAAATGATTAATGCGTGTTATTAAAATAAAAATAAAAACACGGGTAATAAAATGTAAGTAAAATCTACAAACTAATAAAATGTAACATCTGCAACAACAGAAAAAAAAAGTAATAAAGTGCAGGAAAACGTGTAATTTGGGTAAACGATGAATCGGGACTGTTTTTATATTACATATTTTTTTTTTAAATGAAAAGTGTATTAACAATGGAGTTGTTGGCTTCGGGCTCCACCCACTTCTCTTCCGTTAATAAGGAAGTTGGTAAGGGAAGATTATCCTTTTCCCCTACTCCCTCGTTCTTTTATGCCACGAGGGGGCGTAGTTGATGCTTTTCTGTATAGTTGTGTAATAAGCTTGCGAGTAATTCCTAATGGCTAATGATGGTCAACTACCAAAAATGGCTCTTTGGCTCACGACTCGCTATTATCTAACTCTGTTCGGCTCGCATTACAATTGCGCTCGTCATTTCAGTTTGTGTTCCAAAAATAATCATAAGTTTTCCTATGCAATTTTTTTTTCCTTTCTCTCATTATTATTATTAAATTTTTTAAAATTTTTTTTTTTAATTTAATGAGGGTTGCTTGGATTTATTTCCTTTTCGAAAACGTCATTTTGGTTGAATGCTCGTGCTCCCCCCGAGTTTCTTTTTGTGCGCGGAATAATACGGGAAGCCGTATGTGAACGAACGGAAACGAGCTTTTCGTCGTAAAAGGAATGTTTTGAAATCCGAAGCCGGTCAAATGCGCAGCCGGAAGAGCTTTAGAACTTTTGATTATCAATAACATTTCATCAATGATTAATAATTTTTTTTTTTTTTTTTGTTACTGACTCATTCTTCTTACTTTACTGTATTTTTAATCTCGACTTTATTGAAAACAAAACAGCGCTGTACGGTGAAAACTTGTACTACCGGTTCGCGAACAAACAATAACTGCATCATGTGAATAATACCGGGTGTCCGAGAAGATCCTGGACGATAAAGAATTGCAATTAAAAAAAAACTAGCCAAGATAAAAACTTA
>JAQGAZ010003614.1:0-11097 GCA_034692225.1 Polydesmus complanatus
ATGACGTCAAAATGACATCACAGATTTAACGGAGGGTTTTAACGACGTTATAAAAGGTGCTGCGCAAACTCTTTAATACATGTACTGACCTCCGTAAGATTCTCCGGTAACGTAGAAGTCATTTGACTGAAGTTCAGGAAACAGTTTAAAAAATATCGTAGTGAATGTGAAGATTTGTTGACCAACTTCTGCATCATTTTTGGCATAACTGTTGGAGTAGCTATAACCTAATAGTCAAAAGTAATGTACTATTGAATAATAATATTAGATAAATTGAAAAACTTGTAAAAATGCCAACCTCCATTAGCTGGAGCGTCGACGTAGATGACGTTGTACTTGTTAATCCACGTACAATTGCGTGCGAGGAGAGTTTGGTTATCAGATACGTAGAATGGGCCAGTTTCACCAAAAACTGAATACATCGAAGTCGAACCCGGACCTCCGCTCATGTACAATAAAACTGGAGCAGTTGCTGGATTGATCTAGAAATGAAATTGGAATTAATATTACTTATTAAAATTAAAACAAATTGAGATTTAACTACGGTACCCTAGATCTGATGAACCAGAAAAAGATGTTTGCGTTTGCATTTTGATCAACGGTTATGTAGCCAGCGTTAGATGTGAGAGGAAATTGAGGATATGGTTCAACCGAACTAAAGTTTTTGGCTTGCGCGATTTCTCCGGCATCGATATACGGGTTCAGAATAAGAGGTTGACCGACTGCTGGTTGCGCTAGGGATGTAGGGATTAAACCACTGATAGCTGACGCTGCTTTAACAGGGGCATTTATGGATAATGTAAGAAGCAGAATGATTAGAGCCTCTTTTCGACTTAGCTTTGATCTGATCATAGTTGCGGAATTTCAAGATTGCCGGATTGGTGGCGGCAATGCTAAAAAGTATGTGTTTATATACCCAAGAATTATTTATTTAGAACTTATTTAAGTTGTCTTTTTCTGGTGTTTAATGTTTGTACACGAACGTTATTTTGCTGCTTTGGCAATAGGCAACTACATTACTATTTTTATGACCAATAACACGCGAGCTAACATGTACAGGTGCTTGGTAAATGAAAAAGTTAGATGACGTTGTCTGACTTACGAATCGTTCTACTATCGTTAAAATTTGGCCCTGAGCTTGAATATGTGACTTGTAATATTTTTATTAAAGTATAGCTTTGATATTTTGGGATTATGTAAGATAGACAAGCGTGCTTGCAATGTAACAATGCCCATTTATAAAATACAATCGAACTCTGTTATAATGACATCGAAGGGACCGATCATTTATTTGTATGTGTTTATGTCCGTCTTAGCTACAATTCGAGCTCGGAATAACTAAGTTCTAGTGCAATTTATGGTTAATTCAGTAGCATTTAATTGATTTGTGTTAAGTTATTTAAGAAAGGAAAAGATGTAGTTTTTATTTACCGGTATTTAAAAATACAGTATGTTTGTAAATTTCAGTCAAGCTATTTTTCTAGTGAAATATTTTTGTTTTTAAATTTGGTAGCGGGATATAACTTAAGTTAGTTAACAACGCTTAACTTGCAGAATTTGTAACACAAAAAGTTATAAAGTTTAAAAAATTCATACACAGTTCCTACCTGATTTGTTTAAGAACACATCTAAAAAGTGTTGGCTTACGGTAATCTTTACTACGGCTAATAAGTTTAACTGGAATATAAAAAATAAATGAATTTTTATAAATTGTTTTTAAGGGTACCGGGTACATTTATTTTACAGTGTGGCATATAAGTAAAGTTACTCGGGCCGGTCTTGGCGAGGTCGGCATAAACCGAGGGCTCCGAAGATGCCATTTTGATTGCATTTGTACAAAATAATTATATTCATGTACTCATACATGTATTTTTAATCTAAATATTTTCTAAATATGTATTTAACCGATAATGGTTTATTTTGGACATAATCAACTTCTTTTTAACATCAGCCATATTTTAAAGTTAATAGGGTGCCCTGAAAGACTGTCCGAGAGCACTGAATCGCGACTGTTTCAATAAAATTTTGCAAAAAATACTGTAAAATCCAAATCCAGATAAGATAAACATAAGCTTAGATGCTTGATACACAAAAATCTGTACCGAATGGAAAACGTTGATTGGCTCTGCATCATTCGACCTTCGTTAAAATTCTGGCTCGTGCGCTTGAATGTGGCATGATAATATTGTTTTTAAAAAGAATAGATTTGGTAATATTTTAGAAATATAAGATAGGTCAGTTTTCTCTCAATGTAGTTACATGTATGCGCATTATAGTTTAATTTAAAGACAAAGCAGCGACTGAATTAATAATTGGTGTTAAGTGATTTTTTCAAGTAAAATGTTTACAGTATATACCGGTTTAAAACGAGCAAAGTAAAAATGCTGCTCAATACATATTTTAATTATAAGCTAATTTAAAGCATTTAACGTGTGAAAATTTAACAAAAGGTTCTAAAGTTAAAAGAAATTCAGTGTTCTTACCTGAAAAATTATTTATGGAAATATAATGTTTATAATTTATAATATCATTCCAACTAACTGGATAACTAAGAGAAGAAATCAATTTTTAGAAGTGGTTTTTACAGGTGCATTTATTTCGCAATGGAACTAATGCAATACGTGTATTATGCAATATATTATTGCAATATGTGTATGTACAATAGTTTAATTAGTTTTACACTTAAAAGCTTGTTAAAAAAAATTAATATTAGCTGACAGTTTAACTGACAGTAGTTTTCAATTTTATATTACTTATTGGGAATATTTAAGTTCACTATACTGTATTTCTCCTAGAAATAAATAATTTGAACCCGTGTAGTTATCTAATAATAACGTATTTGAAGGTGAATGAAAAATAAATTGTTGCAGATAAACAAAATTTATTTTTTGATAATAAAATAACGTCATTTCAAGTTTAAAATTTTGCTGTTTTAAACAAAAATATCTTTAATGTGGTATCTTTAATCGGATACAAGAAGCT
The DNA here is from genome assembly GCA_034692225.1 of Polydesmus complanatus. NCBI lineage: Eukaryota > Metazoa > Arthropoda > Diplopoda > Polydesmida > Polydesmidae > Polydesmus > Polydesmus complanatus. The sequence goes on from JAQGAZ010003614.1 coordinate 2,983, forward strand.
AGACAAAGTAATAACTCCTATAAGGTTTATTGTATCTGGAGCTTTAAGTGGATATTTAAGAATTGTCCAAGCTGTTTGAACTACAAAAACTAATACCGGTAGTGAAAATGTAGGTTGAAGCAATTATCATTGCCATTATTCATTCATGTCGACAAACATGTCACTTTGGAAATGTTAATGATTTTTATGTTTAATGATAAAGTTGTGGTAGTATAAACAAACACAAGCTATTAAAAAAGTAGCATGCGAGCTTAAACTCAAATAAGAACTTTATTTTTGCATACTTCCTACTTTAAGCCTTAATTTAAATAATGCAATATTATACTCGTATTTTAATTAAAGGTTAAAACTAACCTCCGTAAGATTCTCCGGCAACATAGAAGTCATTTGACTTAAGTTCAGGAAATAGTTTAAAAAATATCGTAGTGAATGTGAAGATTTGCTGGCCAACTTCTGAATTATTTTTCTCATAATTGTTGGAGTAGCTATAACCTAATAGTCAAATTAATACTGTAATTAAATAAATTGGAAAACCCCCATTAGCTGGAGCGTCGACGTAGATGACGTTGTACTTGTTAATCCACGTACAATTGCGTGCGAGGAGAGTTTGGTTATCAGTCACGTAGAATGGACCAGTTTCACCAAAAACTGAATACATCGAAGTTACAACAGGGCTCCACTCATGTACAATAAAACTGGGGCAGTTGTTGGATTGTTCTGGAAATGAAATTGGAATTAATGTTTCGTTTTTAAATTGAGACGAGTTCAAAACTTCAAATTAAGGTTACGGTACCCTAGCTTTGATGAACCAGAAAAAGATGTTTGCGTCTGCATTTTGATCAACGGTTATGTAGCTAGCGTTAGAATTCCTGATAAAATTCTGCTCTATGCTAAAATGTGACTTATAATATTTTTCTTGAGGAACATATTTGGCGGCATTTCTGCATTTTTAGATTATGTAAGAAAGACAAGCGTGCTTGCAATAGTATTTAATTGATTGGTGTTATTTAGGAAAGGAAAGAATACGAAGGATTTAAAAGAAACATTATTTGTAGCACTCGGATTACATTTATACCACACCATGTATTATGTGTACAGCCTTATTTTGTTAATATGTAGGCCTACTTTAGAAATGCCGCAAAATAAATGCACCTGTAAAAACAACTATAACAATGGACTTCATTTTCATGTATTGGAAATGAAGTTCATAAAACACATTTTTGTTGTTGTTGTACATGAATCAGTAAACACTTCAGGTGATACGAGTACTGTATTATATTGCCTAATTTATAAAACATTTTTTCATTTATTATAACTAATTTTATAAGTTAATTTTAAAATGGACTTGCAGTTGTTTAATAAGTACCGTTAGTTTATTACTGTACAGTATTTAAGTTTTTTAAAACTGGAGCTAGAATTTTTATATACAAAGAGTTTTTGATGATAGCATCGTATTATTACTTTATTTAAGCATGGTATTGTATTATTTATTTACGATTCATAAACATCATCATTATTTATTGAATAATTTATTTGGAAATTTTTAAACTTGAATATTGCTTCATTTTAATTCGATATACGGGGACAATAGTTATTTAGCTAAAACAAACAAAATATAGTATGTTCACAGCTGAATCATTATCTTTCCGGCTATTCTGAAAAAAAGTACAATTTTATATATAAATTATATCTTTTTTAAGTAAACGGCGATAATTTTTTTTACACTACTCATACGATCATATCTCTATTCGATATTAACTTGTAAAATTTTAGCCCATGCTAACAACATTAATATTGAAGTGATGTTAAAATAAAAATTAATTTATTAGGCATGGAATATAAAACAAACGCTACAATAATAATTGTACAGTATTGTTAAAACATTTTAGTACTTTCAGATGTATTTTTTGAACATTATCCACTGTCGCTAACAATAAAATAAATCTGTGAATTCAAACTTGCAATAATGGGACATTGGTACCGGTAGTCAACAGCAACGCTAGTGTGATGCAGTAGAAACTTGTGGTCGCGTACGCTAATATTGTTTCCATATCAACTTTGTTGTGCAAATTAAGCAATACATTTTCAGACTGAATGAAAATGCAACGTAAAAATAAAAATTCGAGATCGAAATTATTAAAAAAATTAAGTTTGCCGCCAAAGATAAATGAAGAGGAGGAAGTGTTACATGATGATAATTTGCAGGATTTATATTACAGAAGTCGAGTCGCCATGGCTAAAAAGAAAAATCCAGAGGGATGGCTTTCGATAATTGCACAGGTTAGACTTAATAATTCAATACAACATCATGCATTGCGACCGTGACGTAATAAAATTATTTCATTCCCTTCCATTCATGTTATTTTAGTTTTGAACATATTAATGCAGTGACATAACAAGGGGGGCGCCAAATTGGAGAATTTTTTTTTAAAATTTGTTTACTTTATCCAAAAAAAAATAATAATATTGCGGGCTAAAGTTGCAATTTTTGGAAGAAGTTCAATTAATTTAAATTTTATAATATTTTTGTGATTATTTCAGGGATGTGTATTGTTTTTAGGAGTCATCTTAATTTATTTTTCGTACCGTTACCCAGACCATTTGCATTTTTATGTTAATTGGATAAGTGCTCATTTGGGACATCAAGAAGCCCAGCATTTGGTTAGCCAAAAATATTTACAAGGTTAATTTTATTTAAACGACTCATAGCTAACTTTACTTTAAATGGACTAACATTCGATATATTATACATTTGAAGGAATTGGTGTAGATATAAATGAAGAACATGCAGTATATTGGTTAAAGTGAGTTGCAAAGCTAATTAAAGATTTGGATGTTAATAGTTTGTTAAATAATAGAAAAGCTGCTGATCAAAAACACCCAGAAGCGTCTTATAATTTGGCTGTGGCTCATCTCAAAGGCGTTCCAACTCACATAAAAAGCGACAAGTACTTAAAAAATGTTTTTAGTACAATAAATTATTTTTTTATACTTTTTTTATTATAGAGAAGTAGAAAATTTACTGCAAGTGGCCGCCAATCAGAATTTGTCCTATGCTGAAGAGGCATATGCACACTGGTGTTTACACAATACATGTTCCTAAAAACTAAAGGTAGTTAACTGAATACAAGTGTTAATCTTATAATTATTATTTTAAATAATTACTTGAAAATACATTTAATTAAGCTAGGCTCATTTAAAGTTTTTTAAGTACTTCATGTAAGGGTAGGAGGTCATGATAACTATACCAATCTATTCTTCTTCTTAGTTACAATGGTTTTCTGCAATATTTAAAAGCGGCACAATGACATCAGATGATAGGTTTTGATTCATTTGGTAGTTACTTTTTGATTTTAAATTACTTGTAAAACAAACCGGCTAAATTAAAAGTATTTACATGTATGAGTATATTTAATTTGGTTTTAAGCTTATAATTATTATTATTTTAAATGAAAGCACCCAGTATTGAGTATTGTTACGTCGGTTACCTTCTTTTTTTTTTGTATACCGGTAGCCTATGTATTTCAGTTATTGCCTGCCTTTAATCTTGCAAACATTTTCAGTAGCTAAGTAGATCGATGACCAGCAGTTCTTTCTATATACAGTATGCTGTTTTATTATAGGGTAGGCTATACTGTGCATGTGTGCTTTATTCGCCAGCATCAACATGGATATTGAATTAGGTTTCCATTTCTTCCTTCGACGAATCAAAATCAATTTTTTTTATATTATGAAATGATAGGAAAGAATTGTATCCCACGGTTAATCATTGACCAACGATGATTAAATGGAGAATAACTGTGGTGTTAGATAAATTGGAAATAAAATTCAATTGTCTCCTTCCAATTCATGAGATATAGTGCTGGCAAATACTAGCCAATGACCATTATTATATTGGGCAACTGCTCCGGGTTAGTAAATAGAATTTTTTTTATGTGCCAGATGATTATATTCGGAGTCACACTCTGGTCACTTAAATTTATCAAAATGTCATCTGGAGTTTTAAAAATTAAATTAAGCGACGCAATCATGAGAAGGAGTTCTCGAATAAAATATGCTTGTTAAACTTGAATTACCGGAAAGTTATAACACAATTGAGGCTCACATTTATTACTTTCTATTGCACAGTTCATGCTTTTTTTATTTGAAACTCAACTGCGGTACAAAATATGTAAACTTTTATTAATAGTATAACATTATAATCCTTATCTATTTTATTTTGAAATAACCATATATAGGCCTAGCGTGTAATAAGTTTTGTTTAATTTGTAAAAAAAAAAGCATGCATGCTATGGGCGACAATTTATAAAGTATAATCTATTGATCATTTGATGTAATGAGAGTCGTTTGAACGTCTTGAAGTGATGCAAGTTGTTTAAATTGTAAATGTGTTCGTAGATGTGTGGATGCCCAGCAACGTTCAAACTGCTCGTCTTTCTGGTTAAGAGTGTAGGCCTACGGTCTTTTATCTCGTTGCTGCACTAGGAAATATGCTGTAGGGTGAGAACAAAATAGCAAGAGCTTTTCCTTCTCCACTTTTCCTCACCAAAATCTCTCACATAACGTTTCCGGCTGTTTGCATCGCAGTCAATGCATTGTTATGTTGACATAATTGCCAGGGCTTATCTTTGCCCTTTTCACATAATATGTTTCCATCACCCTGAACCTAGCGACAGAAAGAGAGAGATATCGGTTTGATGAGGGTATGTGGTGCTCAGTCGATTGAGACAGATGTGCAACCCTAATTAGATCCTCGCAGAGCCCTTTGCAGCGTGCATGATACCGAATCTAGTGCGCGCAAAATGAAGGGAAAATTAGGTAGGAAAATGTTTACGTAGGATTGTATACGTTCACCTTGTTAAAAAGATTTGGTGACCCGTGTTGATGTACCTCAGGTACAAGTTGATCGTGTTTACAGGTCGGCGATACCTTTTCTTAAAGAGACCGATCGAATCAATGACTGCACTCGCGCAACATACCAATCCTCGATTCAATGAATTTCATTAAATTTTGTTTTCAAAGGAGAGGATTTGATACCGCTAACGTGTTATGGGTTCACATAGAAATCACATAAAAATGCGAGTAAGAAAATTCAAACTCTTCACATACCGGTAGTTAAAAAAAAAAAAAAGGATTTATATTGAGTTAGGTACTTCGTATTATACAGTTGGTAAAATAATAATGCTGTAGGGGAACATTAGGCCTATATATTTTTCGGCTATATAAAAATTGTCCTTTTATTTATCTGGAGCTATAAAAAAAAATTTTAATTGACTAGACGGTTTTTATTTTTAAATTCTGGTATTAAATATTTTTATATAGTGAGCCATAAAAATATTTTGTTTAATCAATAAATTTGAAAAAACATAAATATTTATTATTTGTACTGTATGTGCTCTATTTATTATGTTATTTGTTTGTTTTTTTAATTATTTGTCAGCATTTAAACTACTGTATTAATATATACAGGTATTTTATTCCAGTCATAAAAATATAAAACAAATACATGTATTGTGGGCTAATTAAAACGGAGCTTTTGCGCAGTTGAAATGTTCGCCAAAAAAAAAAGAAGTTTTCTGTTGTTTCTAAGCTCTCAATTTGTTTTAAGCTCTTAATTATTTTAATTACTGAGAAAATCTATTTAAAATTATTCAGTGAACTTTGTTGTGGGTTAATTAATTTTGAAAGAGGTTTTCTCATCCTGTGTCCCACAGGAGCACTGTAAAGTCAATTTGTAATTTGATAGCAGACGATAACAACAAGTGCTTCTTTTCACGAAGGATTTGGACTCGAATTCATCGAAAGTTTGCGTTTTGGGTGTTTGAAGAGATCAGTAATTTGAGCAACTCAAGGTAGGTGTAAAAAAAAAAGCTTATTTTCTTTATATTTCCTAACTGCATAAGATGAAGAAAGGTCAGGGGACAAAATAATGAGATGTGACATGCACATTCATGTTCGTGTATTTGCTTGCAGCTCAGCAACCAAACCCTAGTCTATTCTTTCGACCAACAACACACCACACACCTTTCTTATTCAATTTACAGTAAATCGTAATCTTTCGAGAGACTGCTTATTAAGACAAATTTATATTTTCCTAGAAGATCAATTCTCACACGTAATTAGGCTTTTCATAATGAGCAATTAGGCAGAAGTCAATTTCTCGCAGTTTAAATGAGCCTACTTGATTATTTTTTTAAAGAAACGATCATAATATTGTTTTCTAAGGAACGCTATTACCGGTAATATTATGTTTTTAAATCAAAGCAGAATGCAGCACGTGTTACCTTGGCAGCACGTGTTGTAATATTATAATTACTGTATGTTAATACTGTAAATCGATGGTGTAAAGTTTAAACAGTAAACACAATCTCGTGACGCCATCATGGGTGATACACTGATACCGCCCACAGTAAAACCTCGCTATAATATCCGAAACGCGGCGAGTAATGTAAGGTGTAAACATACGTACAATATTTACGTGCTTAACTAGTTTGCAATTTGTAACATACTGATTGAAACAATTTATGGGATAAAAATGGTGTTCTCATAAAATTGTATTTGCGCGAAGGGCGTCTCCGTGATTAATTGTAAATAAAACTTAAAATAATTATTTTAATAATATACTTAAGCATCTGCAAGGCTAATCCCTGTACTGCATCATAATTTTGTATGCAGCTTTTGCAATAAACTTAATTTCACCCACAGTAAATTTCGGATAGCAATTGCAATACTGTACATAATTATTATGCATACAGTACCGGTACTGTAATATATTATAATAATTATGACCGAAATTGGCGCTTATTTTTAAATGTTTAACTTTTTTAAAATTATTATTTAATTGACATACAGCCCAAGTACATGTACTGTAACGAAAAATATTATCATAATAATTATACATTTCATATCAATATTGAAAAGTGATGCTAAATGTAAATTTGTCTTTGATTTCTATATTTAAAAAACTTTTGAAAACGTTTTGAGATAACCCGGATTCTAATAAGCCGAGTTTTACTGCGCTGTATTTGAATTTTTTATAAAACTACATGTCTGAGACAGGTTTCATTTTGATGATAATGATGTAGTTTGGTGAATGCTCAAATGGTATTTTCTGCCACAAATTTAAAATAGAAACAACAGTAATATTTTTTGTCCAGTTTTTTAAATGTAACTTATTTAAAATTTTACAATTTAATATTATGTCTAGTATAAATACTAATTAATTTATATTGCCTTTTAACGAATACAATTTTTAAACTAATGGTGTGCACTTTTTAATTAAATGGGACAAAAAAAAATTAGTATTGGTATATTATTCTTATATTTCCGTATGACGGTGACATAATTACAATAAGAATGAAGAGAATCTTAAAATTATTAAAATCTATTTTTTAATTTAGATGAATTATTGATATACCGTGCAAAAACGTAAGCTTGTTACTTCCATTTGATGTCACACAGATTGTGCGTTTAATGCAGATTCTTTTAGTATATTATTTAAAGATTTGCTTTTGAAAATAAAAACCTTGGTTGCTCGACTAGTGAGCACATGTGAACAGCCGGCGCACAAACTAGCTAATCCCATCGCTTTGCCCCACGTAGAAAGTGCGGTTGGGGTATCACTAATACCCTTACGGCTCAGAGTTCCTACCGCATCTCCCGGGGCTCCATCTACTCACTCCAATTCGCACTCTATATAAACTATGCGCAACTTGAAATCACGTTTTCCGCCTGAATTGACAGTAAATAGAAGCCTGGTTGAATAGAAACACGTCTGAATTTGGCTGAGATGTGTGAAAAACCTTTTATTCGGCACTTTGTAAACACTGTGTTTCGGACTTACTCGTTCACTCTTTTTCGATTTAATCCGATTAGCCTAGGCATTACAAGTTTTAATTATTTAATTCAGTAAGACCTCGAAATACTGTACGGTAGCTAAGGTGCATTTTGATCCCACACCCATATATTGAGGTTAAGGTAAGGTACACATTGTAGCCAACCTCGACACGATTCAAAGCCAATATGGAATGGATTTTCGTATATCGTCGTGGTATATGCAATAGGTTGTATGTCAAAAATTTCAAAAATTTTTTTTTTTGCTTCATTATGACCAGA
>JAQGAZ010003615.1:0-11088 GCA_034692225.1 Polydesmus complanatus
CATTATTTACCTTTAAAAAATGTTAGAAAATAAAAAAAAAATGTTAAAATTTCAAATTTTTGGTAATTTTTTCCCCTGTCCCTACTATTTACATGTTAAAATGGTCTCGTTTAGCGCTGTTTCGATTAGCGCTGTTTTTTTTGGAACGCATACCCCGCGCTAAGCGGGGTCTTACTGTACATGGGGTAATACTGTATACCGTAATTTTACAGTACTGTATTTTATTTATTATGGATTTGTTAATTAAAAAGAAAATCTGAAAGTTAAAAGAGTTAATTTCTGAATAAAAAAATTGGCTCGGAAATGAAGGAGACTCAAGAGAAAAAGTTTTGAATAACACATGACTGATTATTTCTTGACTTTACAATTGTTTTTTTTTTTTTTATATATAATACAAGCTCATCGAATTTAAACAGAAAAACTAAAAAAAAAATAAAATAAAAATAAAAATTCGACACAATAATTCGTTTAATAAAGAAACTGAAGCACGTAATGGAAAATTGGAAATATTTACTTGTGGAGTAAAAATTCACCCGTCAAATGAACGGATCAAAGGAACGGCTCGAGTGAACGGGTGATTGCGATATGCTTCAAAGTCCTGATTTCCAATTTTTTTTTTTTTTGTTGTTGTCTTTGTTTGATCTTCTATTTAGCATTTACAAATCGGTTCATAATATTTTTTTTGAATGAATGAACGTGTAAACGAACGCGTGTGAGAAAACGGGTACAAGAGATAGAGAGATAGAAATAGAGAGAGAGAGAGAGAGAGAGAGAGGATGGTAGTGTGTTGTGTTTTTATACACCGTATTTTTTGCTGAATATTATAATAGTATTTTTTTTTATCATGGACATTTATCAATAATAATAATAATAATAATCAACATATAAAGTTTTACAAATTCTATATAAATTATATATCGAAAGTATTTTTTTTTTTAAATGGATTTATGATTGAAAAATTAAAAATAATTAAAACAGAGAAGAAAAAAAAAAAAGAAATTGATGGAATGTTAGTACATGAAACACACACGACGAGTGAATCGATACAATAAAATTGATTGAAACTAAAAATAATAATAATAATAATAAAAAGAAATAATTATTATATAATAGAAAAAGGGACTACAAAATACACGCTTGGATTAATAATTGATATCGAGGGGTGTGTGGCATATCCTTTGATTTGATTGATTGGATCGAGTTAACATTCTCCTTATAAGTTGGTTTCTCATCGCTCTGGACAAAGCTAATAATAATAATTAATAATTATCGATCGATGATATTTGATATGAAATTTTTTGTTTTGTTGTTTTTCAAATTCGGTATAGAAAATTACTAATTAACTTTTACCACACACAAACAACGTTAAACCCAGTAATTTAAGAGGATGGAAAAACATCGATAATTTAAATGATGTTTCAGTATTGAAATGACGCGAGCGAGTGTGTGTAACGTCCAATAATAATTGTTTACTAACTGCACATTTTGCAATAAAATTTTGAGTTCCAATACCAAAAAAAAAAAAAATTGAATAAATAAAATTTAAAAATTTTTTTTTTTTTTTTGTCAAATTAATTATGAGAAAAATTTCCCAATCTGAATTTTGAAACCAATTGTATAATACAATGTTATTATTATTTCCTTCGTTTATTTTTTGAATATTAAATGTTAAAGTTCCAGTTTTTTTTTTTTCTCTCGTGTAAACCTCCTTATTTCATTTCTTTCTCAAAAAATAAAGTTAAATAATAATAATTTTCTCTCCCCATTATTCATTGTACAAAATGTCAATTAGGGCAGCATAGAGAACAGGGAGTATTTTAATAAGTCTCAAGTAAAAACCATAATAATTAAGATTTCGGAAAAAAGGGAAGATCGGAATTTGTATTTTGAAAATAAGTCAACATTCCCATCAACATTTTTTGTTTTCACACATTTACTTTTTTTTCACATTAAACATCATCATTTCCCTCCCCTCACATTTAAATTTTTTTTTTTTAAGTTTCAAAAAGAGGAGGTTTTTTTTAATAATAATTGTAAGAGTAAAAATTACTACCCCCTTCTAATAATAATAAATAAAAAGTATAATTAAGATTATTTTATGTGATGGCACAAATTTTTTCCAATCATTCTCAATGACTGTCCACATTAAAAAACAAATTAATTAAACGGATGAACACTAACTAGATGCATGGATTCGCGGCCACAACTAAACTGTCAAGTAGTCATAACTTTTTTTTTTTTTTAAAAAAAAAATCAAAAAATGTTTTTAAGTCATTTTTTTTTAAAAAAAGAAAAAAAAAAAGTATTTTTAAGGTAAAAGGTGTAAAGGTAAAGAGAGAGAGAGATAGAGAACACGCACGATATATACATAAAAAATAGCCCGATTAAATATATACCTTGAGTGGTTTATTAAGTTTGGTTAAATTTTTTTTTTTTTTTCTGAGAGAGACAAGAAGAAAAAAACAAAAACAAAAAGTTATCGAAAAAATGAAATAATGACAAGTAAAAAAACAAACGATTTTTATGCCTCATTCAATCGTTTTATTTTTACTTTCATATTTTCATTTTTTCGTTAACCGCTTTTCTTCTTCTTCTTCTTACTTTTGTTAATACAATATCTTTTTTGCGTATGAAAAATTCATTTACATTAAAAACGCGAATAGAAAGAGAAAATAAAATACGAGATATAATAATAATAATTATAATAGAAATAAAATCAGTTTTCTCAACTTTTCTAAATCTAATAGTTCGCAGCTTATTGGCAAATATGTGTGTCTTTCTTTTTTTCAAAGAATAATTATTCCGGGGTCTTTCGTTTAAAATATAATATTTTTTTATGATAATAATATAGTCAAACGTAGAAATGACTTTCACTTGAAATAAAACATCATGAACGCAATAATAATAATAATTAAGAGAATGCTAAATATTAAGTATTAAAACTGTTTAAAAATCACATTGATAAAACTAGATATACATTGTTATACCTAATTTAATTCATAACTTCCTGGCTTCTTGTGTATGTTTCCTCTTTATTTTTTATTTTCATCCTCTTCTCTTTAGTACAAATGTCAATATGGAGTCCTGCAGCTAGGAGAGGTTCCAATCGATGGCCGTTTAAATGTTTTTGTTTCCAGTGTCTATATCCAGCACTCTGTGTCGTCGTTGGAATCCGAACTTGAAACTTGTTTTGTTTCTCCCCCAATCAATGATGATATAATAGTTAGCGGCGAAAAAGCGTAGGAGGAGGCACTCGCTTACACACCGTCGTAGCCGTTTTACAGGAGAGAGTCGAGGAGATTCTAAAACGATATTGCGAATTTTTTTTTTTTTTTTTAAGAGAATGTCCGTACGGGATTTTTTTTTTTCCCCCCTTCTATATATTTGTTGTTGTTTGTCTGGGAGGAGGGGGGGGGGGGTAGAGAAAAGATAAGAGAAAGAGTGTAGGTGAATTATAGGGAGATGTAAAACTGTTTTTTTGTTCTTTTAAGTTTTCCCTTCTCTTCAGACCCGCTGATTTTTTTTAAGCGAAAAATTCCTTGCTGTCTTTATTTGCCGGATGATAAGATGTGTTCCTCGGAGACCTTCGAGGTTCTTCTAACACGTAACTACCTTCGTCCTTCTTCCTCATGCGATACACGATAAACATCACCAGTAAAATGGCACATAGTAGACCAACCACGGCTCCGCCAATTATAGCTGTGAGAAATAGAAAAAACAATTGGTTAAAAAAAAATTGGGAAGAAATTAAATTTAAATAATATACTCCATCGATCGACAAAAAAAAAAAGTTCCGTCGCTTTATACTTCTCGAGAGATTTCTATGAAGCTTAATTTGCCATCATTTACCTTTTTAGGTGGACACCTTGAAATACTTGACATCTTTATTTGAGCGAGTTTCTTAATGTCTAAAACTACATCCCAACAGCCAACAGGTTTTAAACAAACCTAAGGTTGCTGTGTGAGATCCTCCACTATAAAATTAAGTACACGTAGATCCTTCATCTCACTTTAATACAGCTTTATATTTCAGTCAGCTCTAAAATTGTTGGCAAATTTTCAATGGAATGAAACGGGGGAGCAGTGGAAGGACTCGTTTTAAAACTCCAACTAACCCATCATTTAAGACAAAGCAAGACATTTATTTTGACGACCAAAAACTCTCAAATTGGAAAGAGCAGTGAGTGTCACGCTGAAATAATCAAATTCAGTTCCAATACTGATTGATCAAACCAGAACCAGGTTCTCTATTAATAGGCTCCTGATAGGATGGAACGTTTTAAATTCACTCCCAACTGTTCTCTTATTGAATCCATTGAAAATTTTGGCGACAACATTCGAAGACAAGACTGAAATAAAACTGCTGTATAAAAGTTGAGATATCTGAATGAAGAAGTTCAACAAATTTGAACAAGTGGAATCAAATATAGTGACGGAACTTTTTTAATGAACGAGTGTGTAGAGAAGTAGTACCTGCTAAAATACCAGGCTGAGAGAAGAACGACGGACTTTGTCTCTCTTCGGGATGTGCTCTACCTATGATGTGAACGTCGGGCGATGGCGTTCTGACCGGCGACACTGGACGTTCTGTGGTCTTGCTCCTATGAGTTGACACCTTTAATAGCAGAAAAAAAAAAAAATAAATTAATTAATAATTCAATGCAAGAAAATGCGCCGCATACTATTCGGATAGTCAATTTTGTTATTCTTTTTAAAATAATTGGTAAAATGGAGTCGAATTTTTATGAAATATAGTTCAGTAAAAAATCGATTGTTACTCCAGACGTCGGTTTTGTAAGAAATAAATGTTAGAAAAATACACTTGATGTAAAACTTGTTAAATAAACTCGTTCAGTGAAACGCACTTTCTAATTGCATTTTAGCTAGTTACGCAATTGGGTTGACTTAATTAGTAATTCAACAAACATTGCATAAGTTTACATACTTATTAAGCACATTTTGTCCGCGCAATTTCCAGACGACATTTTTTTTTTCCGCGCCGAAAAATCAAGTTTACTCAATTTCAATGATAAAAAATGCTGTCAATGTGAAAACATTTTTTAAGCACTTTCTATTTTACAAAATTCTAACTTTTCAAAAGAATGCTATCCAAAATAAAACGAGTAAATTGATTCAATTATAATATTATCTTCGGCAATTATAATTAACACGCTAATTTCAAAGCTGCGTTAATAATAATAATAATAACAAGAAATTTTCAAAGCGGTGATAATAATGTACAATAATGATCTCGTTTAATCGTATTTGATGATAAACATGTGCCCCGTCGATCAATTATGTACCTAAGTACCACTTATCCTCCTCCTCCCACGCGTTTTAACTCTCCCTCCTCCTCTTGCACGCCAATAATAATTATTGCGACTAATTTCGTTCGGTAATAAATCAACGGAATTGATATATCTTTCTCAGTATGGTGCGAGTGAGTAAATAAAGCAAAACCCCGTGTATGTTGTTACCTCATGCGGTGCGCTAGTTGTAGTAGTTGCTTCAGTTTCAGGTTTACTGGTAGTGGTTGTGGCAATTCTAGTTGTGGATGGTAGCTCGGAAGGAGGCGCTGGAGTTATTGGAGGCACCGGATCCACATCGTGAGGTGCCCCGATCCTGGGTTGCGCTAAAAAATAATTAATTTTGAAAAATATTAATAAGAAAATCAGAGATAAAAATATTAATAATATAAAATTAATGAACGTTCCATTCAAAATTCAAACAACTTTTTTTTTTTAATGGGAATTTTGTACAGATAGGTGATGAAAATTTAGGTTTTCATATTAATTTTGAAATATCGATTCTTAATAGTGTAATTTTTTTTTCGGTTAATTGACTAATTTTTATTTTTTTTCGGTTAATTGACTTATTTTTATTTTTTCGGTTTATTGACATATTTTTATTTTTTCGGTTAATTGACTTACTTTTATTTTTTTTCGGTTAATTGACTAATTTTTTTTTCTATTACCGGTAATTGACTAATTTTTTTTTCTATTACCGGTAATTGCTTTATTTTTATTTTTTTTTCGGTTAATTAACTTAATTTTATTTTTTTTCCGGTTTATTGACATACTTTTATTTTTTTTCCGGTTAATTGACATATTTTAATTTTTTCTTTCGGTTAATTGACTTATTTTTATTTTTTCGGTTAATTGACTTATTTTTATTTTTTCGGTTAATTGACTAATTTTTATTTTTTTTCGGTTAATTGACTAATTTTTTTTTCTATTAATTGCTTTATTTTTATTTTTTTCCGGTTAATTAACTTAATTTTATTTTTTTTCGGTTGATTGACATATTTTTATTTATTTTCGGTTAATTGACTTATTTTTAATTTATTTTAATTTTTCGGTTAATTGACTTATTTTTATTTTTTTTCCGGTTAATTGATATAGTTATTTTTTTTTCGGTTAAATGATTTATTTTTATTTTTTTCCGGTTAATTGACTTAATTTTATTTTTTTCCCCGGTTAATTGACTTAGTTTTAATTTTTTTCGGTTAATTGACATAAATTTTTTTTTTACGGTTAATTGACCCTTTTTTTCAGGTGTTTTAAGTCTTATTTTAGTTTTTCTAGTTTCGGTTTTGTTTAAATTTTTGTCTGGAAAGCCCATTCATAATAATAATAATTACACCCCCAAATTTTTTTTTTATTATTTATTAAATGACAGCCATATTTTTCATATCAAAAAAAAAATTTGAAGTTGCAGGAAATAATAATAATTATTATAGTCGTCTGTTTTTTTTTTTATATACCACCAGATCCTTCAGTCCCGGAGCCTTCGAACGTGTCCTCATCGTCGGGACCTAAACCGGATGCCTCTTCATCTAGGTCAGACACCGCACCCGCGCTGCTGCCTTCCACCGCACCCAGAGCCTGCAACAAATTGAATCACACCAGAGAGAAAATTAGTATTAACACGCACAGCACCAACACCATAATATCACCATCGCATCTTTCCATCCATTTCAATTTCAGAAAAGAAAAAAAAAGTCTCTTAAATTGAGTGTGAATGAAGCGTACGTTGAGCCACAGCCACACGCTTTCAATTCAATTAACTACACTATCTCTAGAATATACACTTGGCGCGCGGAGAAAAAGCCATTAGCGAAGCGAAGAGGAAAAGGGGGGTCATCCGTATTTTATGACCCCCCCCCCCCCCCCGAAATCATCGAAGCAACTTTTAAAAACAACAACCAATAATGTAGAGAGAAAACTTGGTTTTTTTTATTGGTGTTAAAAATATATCGAAAATTAATCTTGTTCTGTTAACGGGACCCAAATATTGTTTCTTTTGAATAAACAGTTTTTCCAAAGACAAGAATGGCACTTTCAGCCTTTTTATTAGTGATGCAGCAATTATTATTGTAATGGCGATTCTATTGTTATTTATCTGCCTTTAAAGAGGATATTTTCAAATTTGGGGTCCTACGATGGACCAGTACCCCCGAAAATAAAATAATTGCCAGTTGTTATCTCCCGAGTTATGCGACAATAAAGAGTGTGGGGGGGAAAGGGCAATCAACCACGCTGCGTTCGCAGTGACCTCTAGCTCATATCTCCCTCGCCTACACGATACAATTTATAGGTGAATCGTAAAAAATAATAAATACAAGAGATAAAAAGAAAAGAGTTCCCAACCACCGAAAATCAATATTGACCGAGAAAACGTTGGTTAACTACTGTAGGTTAAGACTCGTAGTTAGTTAAGAATGAGAAGAAAAGAAAAAAAAAATAAAACAATAACCTGAGCGTCATCTATGAAAATGTCATCATCTTTTGCGTCATCTTTAAGATGATGTGAGGGATGATGGTGACCGATACCTGTTTGCGTCTGGAAAAACAAAAAACAAAATAAAAATAAAAAACCAAAAAAAAAAATAATAAAATAATAAAATTAAATTAAAAACTTAAAAAAAATATATATATTTTGTGTGTTAATTAAAATGAGGAAATTATTATTACGCGCAGAATTCCGCTTTTCAAGCAAAAAAAATAAATAAATAAAAAAAAAAGTTACAAATTTTTATATTGTAAAATAAAAAAAAAATAAGATAAAAATCACTTTTTTCAAGAAAAAAAAAAAAAAATTAGGCGTTTTAACAAAATTGAAATATGTAAATATTGGTGTTCGTGTGCCAGTGCACACCCTTCATCCCCTACGGATGTTAAACTAGAGCAAAATTCTTCGGAAAAAAAAAAATTCAGCAAAAATTGAGCAAACGCAAATAAATATGTGGAAAATTGAGGGTTAAAAATATCACATTATCTCTTCAAGTAAACAAACTTTTTTTTTTTATCGATATTTTCGATGATCAATTTGCTACCTACACCCAACACTCAAAATCCACGTTCACACCTCTCGTTATCTACCAGTAAGAAGAAAAAAAAAAGACATGTATTTTTTCTACCCGAATGAAATAAAAACCCAACTTTTTCTTCTGAGAAACGAAAAAAAAAAAATATATATATGTGTACACGGTGTCGGTGAAAAAAGCGAACCCAACTAAATTAGTATTAAAATTCCTTTTAATAATGTAAATATGCGAATGTCATAAAATGGAAAAGTTTTTTTCCACGTGGAATTCAAATATTTACATTATTAAAAGGGATTTCATACCAAATTGCGTTGGGACCGGGTTTTTTTCCCGGACACCCTGTATGTTTGCTTAAGTTGTCACCCCTTCCCTTACTGACAACACTACTCGCCATTATCTTCTATTTTTTTTTTTATATATATATATTTCGAAATGACTGCTATGGTGTACTTTTAAACTCTTGTGTGGATTTATGTTATCTATACAAATAGAAAATAATTTCTCACGAACGCCGCGTGGGTAGTAGATCACTTCCTGTCCCCACTGATAAAAAAAACTATCTCAACTATTACCCCGAAAGGAAAGGAGTGAGAGAGCATTGTTCGATATGGGAGGAGGAGACGTGCGATTACCATGGCGACCAAACCCTGGTCTCAATAGAGAGCAGACAACCACGTGACTCTCTCTCGATTGGCGCGCGTGCGGGGAGGAGGAGAGGGAATCACAGCCTAGGTCATCTCTTAATCTTTTATGACAACGGACGTCACGTAGGAATAAGACAGCTACTGTAACAAAATACATATGGACATGAGATGTATACAAACCTAACGCTGTATAGTATTTTATACGACTGTCGCGCCAATTTTATAGGCTTTCATGTGGATCTTCATATACTCTGATTTTTTTTTTAGTTTTTTTTTTTTTTTATAGAAAAGACACAAAAAATAATTTATTGAAAAAAAAAAAAAAATTTACAAAAAAAAAAAAAAAAAGAGGGGAGGGGTAGCGTACTGACTTTTTTTACGTTATAGCCGAGGTTTTTATTCCATGTAGGCTAATGTTATTACATGTACATACGATTACCAGGGAACACCCAAAAAATTAACGTTATAGCCGAGGTTTTTAGTTCATGTAGGCCAATGGTATTCCATACGATTACCAGGAAACACTAAAAAAATTAACGTTATATACGAGGTGCAGTTCTAACTTTTGCTGCGCTATTACAGATTCAAACTTTTGTAATTAATAGCCTACACGGGTAAAGTGTCATTCGTTTAAAAATTTTAGTTAATTTTCTTAAAAATTTTATTAAATTTTCTTAAAAATTTTATTAAATTTTCTTAAAAATTTTATTAATTTTCTTAAAAATTTTATTAATTTTCTTAAAAATTTTTAGTTAATTTTCTTAAAAAATTTTATTTAATTTTCTAAAAATTTCACTACTTTTCGCGATTTGCATGCTCATAATTAAATTTACACCTAAGGCCTCCAAAGATTGTAATTTTCTTTGAGGTTTGCTGTTGTTTTTTTTTTTTTTTAAGTAAACACGCTTTTTTTAGGATCAAAATCTTGTTCTTGGTGTTTATTTACACTAATATTGCGAGTTTGTTCTGTAAATATTTTTTTTTGGCCTAATTTTAGAACTTTTTATTTTTTACTTTTTACATTATTTTGGTGGGTTTTTTGTTTTTTCCAAGATTTTTATCGCCTCGGGTGTTGTTCACCTTGAAGCGCTTTTCGTCCATTCATTCTCTCCACTACACTACAGTATTTATATTATCAAATCAAAATTCATTAAAATTCCCCCCTCTACATTACATTATATAGAGTTTTCGATGAAAAGAGTCGGCGGCGAATGACGTCATCGAAGGTCAAAAAAGAAAAAAAAAAAAAGGCCGCGAGATGAAGAACCTTAGACAATTGGCCTTAGGGCTAACCCCGATACACAAATTGGTCAATTAGGTTGTCCGAATTACGTTGACAACATCGGCGGCAGGCGACCCAATTTTCCAACGAGAGTGGAATTATTAATAGAGAGACGACAGACCTTTTATATTATGCCCAAATTAGCATTGAACTAGATAACGGATGATGACGTCACCGGCTTTAATCAATCGATCACGTGATTCGAACCCCACTCACTCTCTCCTTCTATCTCTCTTTCACTTACACATACAGTGTATACGGAGTCTTAGACGAGCGTCATTTAGAGGGATTACGAGCAGCGCCAACCCTCGACGACAGAATGAAGAAGAAGAAGTAAGAAGAAAAAAAAGCTATTAAATGGAAATTACAATTTCAATCCTTCGCCGTACGCGGATTCGCTATACGCGGTTTGCGATTCCACGTTCCATAATTATATCGAAATTCCTCGTTTTAGCTTTTTTATTAAATTTTTTCTCTTTTTTTTTTTTTTTTTTTTCTTTTTCTCGAATTTATTTTAAAAGTTGTACGGTGGCCTACATTTTATTTTTAAATTTTTCTAATTAATTTTCAAATTATGGATTTTATCCTTAAACGTTTGATGTTATTCTAGATTTTGTCTCTAAATTTTTCGATTTTATTCTTAAATTTTCAATTTTATTCTCAATTTCTCGATTTTATCTGCAAACTTTCGATTTTTAATTCTTACATTTTTTCGATTTTAATTCTTAAATTTTTCGATTTTAATTCTTAAATTTTTCAATTTTAATTCTTAAATTTTTCGATTTTAATTCTTAAATTTTTCGATTTTAATTCTTAAATTTTTCGATTTTAATTCT
>JAQGAZ010003616.1:0-11081 GCA_034692225.1 Polydesmus complanatus
ATGGCCCTTGTGGGCCGCTGTATTAGGCAACCGCTTAAGGGATTTTTATGTTAAGGGTTGTCTGAGTATTCCGCCCTTATAATGCTAAGCTTATAAAATATTATAGTACCAGTAAGTTCAACGTCGGTTTAAACAATGTAAGTAAAATTATATCTGTAGTAAATAATCAGATTAGCCAAAGCTAATTTAATAGAAATGTCACCAGACAGTACTAAAAACCAGAAAAAAATACACATAATTATGTTTAAACGCGCTTCCTCTTAGTGTTTTATTTAAATAAATCAATAGCCTTAAATTACAAACCCGGTAGCACATGAATAGCACATGTGCTCGATATGCATTTTCATTTTTTAAAGTTTTTGGATTAATAGAATAATTGCTGCATATTCACGTTTATAATTTCGTTTTACATCATAAAGTAATTACTATTAAATACTGCAATAACAAATCCAACTTGCTGCTTTTATTCATTTTTTCCAAAACGTAAATCAAAGTTTAAGAAATGCTAAAACCTTACATACCGGTATTAAAAATCTTTGAACATTAACTTTTTTTTTTTTTACTTTTGATGAAGCCGTTCAAATATTAATATGAAACGGTAAAACCCCGATAAAATATTTCCAAGATCTCAAACTTCACCTACGCACTAAATCTAAATGAGATTTTCATTTTGCATCCATAAAAAATCTAACTAAATTAATTATTCAAGGCAGAATTCGTAACGAAACTACATTAATAAAATTCGCAACAATAAAAATAATGTTTATCTGCTTTGCAAAAACGCTAGATCGAAGTTTCGCCAGTTTCTCAAACGTTTCTTTCATTATGCTTTTATTCATTTATAATTCCGAATAAATTTATTCAGGCCAAACAAATTAACTTTTTCGACTACTTTCTAATTTAATCATCCCGTATTACAAAAATGCTCTTTTCCACCTCCAAAGACGATTACCGGTCGTTTCCGATCAAATTTATTCTAATGTAAGCAGCATCTTGATTCGAATACGTATAGTAAATCTATAGCTACAAATCTAAGAATTAATTCAGTCAAATCTCAACGTTTGACTCGAAATCGTCGGGCTTTTTGAAGCGACTTTTGCTACTGCCGTAGGTAAGAAATGTGAACGAATAAGACCTACTTTTTTTTTTTGCCTCCTATCTATAAACCGAGTATCGCAGTTCCGTTTTCCAGCCGGAAACGTGTTAAAAATAGAGCATAAAAAATATGATCTAGAGAGTGTGACCACGCAAACTTTAATCTGATCCACTACCAAGATACACTACTGCGAATTCATTCTTTTCCCGAGATATTTTGAAAAATCTCGCGGCCGGCAGCAATCGCATAAGAATGGTTCACCACATTAATTTCGCACGGCGCAGCTTTTATTTAGTTCGGTAAACACGTTCGTAGATAAGCTTAACTTATAATACTGTACTGTAAATACGCTTTAAAAATCAACAAAAAAAATTTATTACGCGGTGAGCGTATAAAAAATAAATAAGTATAGCGGAACTTGCTTCGGAATCAGAAGTCACACAATCAAATAAAAAAGTGATTAATTAACTTTTAAAACCGCTAATTAATTAAGGCAATTAGAATCATCAGAGATAAAGAAATCCTTAATAAAAATGTAACGAAATTACAACGCGTTAAAAAAAATTCAAATAAAACTCAAGTTTTTTTTTTATAATATTTAATTGTCGTTTCATTCGGTAATTATTAATATCATAATTAAAGCAAAAGTTTTATAATTATCATAAAATGCATTTTGTGAGTGTAAAAAAATCAAATTGATTGGATACCCATTAATGTGATCTTGTGAGAAATCTAATAATTATTATTGCAAGGATAAAAATTATTAAAGTTTTTTTTTGGATTCTGTCGCAGAATTAAATAACAGTAAGCTTAATGAGTCAATATGGTTCAAAAAAATTTAGATTTTTCTTCTTTTGACTTTTGTCTTTAACTTGTAACCGAATGTAGGCTACCTAATACGATATGTATAAATTAACAAACTTTTAACGGAAACTTAATATACCGAAATGTGTCCGAAATGTAAGTATCCAACTTCCAACTGCTTTAAAATGAAAACTAACAAAGATAAAAACGGTGTCATTTTACAAATAAACTCAGAAAGTTTTTTGTGTTACAAAATAATTTTTTTGTCAATTCAAAAAATATTACAAAAAAAAGTTAAAACTCAAAAAATGTTGTTTCTCAGAAATAAATTTTTTTATGCTAAACTTTTTTTTATAGAATATTAAAAATATTTTTTTTCTCAAAGAAAAGATGAATTTTTAGTAAATTGTTCCAAAATCAATTATGTTTTAATATTATAATTTTTTTTTTAAATAATTATGTTCGTTAAAAACGCTGTAAGTTTCAACGCTTTCCATGCTTTAAAATGAATGCAGTTGGTGCTGTCGAGCGTTTTGAATGGTTTTTAGAAATCAAAAATCCGTTAAAAATTTCTAAATTGTCTACATTTCAAAGGTCAGTAACAATGTTTTTAATACTAGATACATTATTTTTTAATTGTTGTTACATTTTTGTTTCGTTGTTATTACAGGATAGTAGTGCTGAAATGAAAGTGAAAAGTTACTTTTTGAATTTTTATGATTTTTTTTATATTTATTGAATTAACAAAAAAATTATTTTTTTACACAAAAAAACTTTCTGAGTTTTGGTTTTTTTAATAGCAGGGAGAAGTTGAATACTTACATTTCGGACACCCGGTACTGCATACTGAGAATTTCGTATTACTGATATTGTCATGAAATTTTTGTCATGTTATTTTTATAAAAAAAATTAAAAGTACAGTACCGTACTTAACCTAAATACAATACAGTACTGTATTGCATGTAAATTCGCTCATATTTAAATGTCCTAAATCATAAGTTTGGAACTTATGAAAAAATGTTAATCAATACAATAACAATATTGGTTGCCAAAGTAACGAGCTTATTTTTTTTATAGCATTTTTAAGAATCTTAACAATCGGTAGATTCTTATAAAACATTATCATAGTGTATTTAGCAGCAAAATGTAAACGTTTTTTCATTGCATTGCATTTTATTATACTGTACAGTATGTACTAAAATATTGCCTAAGCCATAGCAATATTAATCAATATTATTTCTCTCGATTTTTGCCCCAATTAGTTTATCACTTTGTCTGCAAGCGTAAGGACCCCAACAATCGTACCTTACGTAACCCTCAACTCCTTCAAGTACGTAGATCCGCGTATGAAATTACCATTTATGTGGTCTTAAAAAGTACCCCCTCCTCCTAATAACCTTACTACTTTCTCATCTTGAAGAGAAAGAAGAAAAAGCAAAAGAAAAAAAAAAATAATTGGCAGTCTCGAAGTAAAATAGATCGAGACGACTAATTGAATTGGGTTGCGTGTGACGATTGTGCGCGCGTGCAAACCGCTGTAAACGAGGCGAAATTGGGAGGAGTGTCAGCATCCGAGAGAAGAAAACGAGTCATAAATCTAATTGGCAAGTCAATGGTTAGTGACCGCAGGTGTATTAATGAAAAGCTATCATTCAAACGCACTTTAGGCGCCGCAAACACACCGACCTTTTTCCTTATAATAATCGTGATAACATCTTCACAAAGTTTTTTCATTACACGTCCTAGAACTGTATAATATACCGGCTATTAGGAAGCCGCTGTTTCATGAAGCCCAACCACGCGAAAGCAATCAAATTTATTCCTCGTTATATCAAAATATGTGAGAAAAATCGACACCACCCATACTTCATTTGTTTACGCAAGAAAAATTAAAAGTCATGTAGGCTATTTTTATTTATTTTGTTTTTTTTTGCAGCGTTCTTATTGAAGGGATCAAAAATTCAGTTTAAACAACGTTATTAATTTTATAAAATGATAATCCTTCTCCTACTGTACAGTAGACGCAATTTCTAGCTATTGGTAGTACGATATTGAAAGTTTGTAAAAAAATTTCCAAGTCCATTTTCTAAGTTCTGGATTTCTCAAAAATTCACAATTTCTCGAAACTGTAGCAATATGACCGGCAGTAGACTTTCAATTTTTGTAAAATTTAAAATGTCGGGAGCTGTTATAGAAACACTGAATAATTTGGAATATTTTAATATCTTAAATAAATATATTTTTAATAAGAGTAATTGTATAATTTACAAGGCGTCCGAAAACTGTTTCATGACTTCGCAATGAAACACCATTACCCTGAAGGCTGTCTGGTCACCCCGATAGGATTTATTAAAACGCATGAACAAAATAATTATTTAGTATAATATAAACGGTATAATTAAATAAAAAGTACGTGTAATAATAATAAAAAATTAAAAAATTTATTACCGTATTATTGAACAAATAATTAATTAAAGTTAATTAAATCGCGTTTCTAGACGAGGAACCTTAAATTACGCGATCGAGACTAGATATTAGTTCATAAGCTTGGAAAATGTGCTAATTTAATAACTAGTCAATTATAATTACGGTAATGTCTTTTGCATTTATTTTTTTTAAATTGTATAATTCTAACTTAAATTTAGCTTGCGACGCAATACATACAATAACGATTCAACTTTTTTTAAATATAAAATTATTAAAAATGCTGGTGTTTAAAACGAAGATTGATATTTATAAATTTCTAGCGCTCACATTGGCCTAACCTAACCATAAATCAATTCGAACATCCTTATTAAGACGTTTTTTTTTTTTGCAAATCTGCAATATCAATGGCTTCGTTTTGTAGTAAAATTCGACACAAAAACATTGCATTTGAACTTAAAATAACAAATCTAAAAATAAACAGTTTTACGGACAAAAAAAAATCCAGACGAGCATTAATCTGAACAATTTATCACGCTTACTACACAATATTCTCCGATGGGATTTACTGCAATTATAAGCAATTACACCAATCTTAGTAGACAAAACTTTTTTTTCTTGCTAACTTTATTTTAAAATCTGCCATAATATTTGGGCATCGCATCCCTTGATAAACTTCCTTTCGTGTTTACACTTATTTTTCCTTAAAATAAAACGATTGACGTCAATACAAGCAAAATGTACGAGGTTTTTACCCAGCCGAATAATCGCGTAACTTTAGTTCAAACTCAGAAAGAAGAAGGAAAAAAAAAAAAAGCCCTGGAACTTCCGAAAAAGACGTAAGAGTAGCAGCTAAAGAAATAATAAAATTTTTTTAAAAAAAAAAAAAAAGTGAATTCGGTACATAAGGTTGAGAATGAGATAGAATCAACCGGTACCGCTTTTCCATGCTCGGTTGTTCTCGGCACTTGTAGCATCCGCGCTGGGTGAGCAAAGTAGCACGAACACACCGAAAATATATTTATCGTGTTGCTGTAGATAGGGAAGATATAGTATATTATACTGAAGAAAAAAGAAGGGGAGAGAAAAAAAAATTGCCACTCGATGGCTTTTTTAAAAAAAGAACGGGATTTGAGCCAATTTTCACGCTCTGTCTAACTCGATTCATCTCAAGGTTTACTTATTATTGTAACGCTACACACGAGTTAAAACAATGCCAAATATTTGACCGAGAACGATTTAAAAATTTTGCTGTTTTCTGATATTGTATACATGTACTTACTTTTGACTTGTGTTCTGTTTTGTATTCTTTGTATTATCATTTAAAAAAAAAAAGTTTCTTCGAAAACAAACTCTCAACCAAAAAACAAAAATCCCGCCCACCTGTTTCCAACTACAGTATATCTTACAATTACGAGTACAAAATTCCATTCGTTTCACATTGGATTTCAATTTATACGGAAAATTTAATCCCAAAAAAAAAGCAAATTTTTTTTCTCCTTTTGTAATTTATCCTTGTCAAAGAAAATATCAGTATTTTCTAACGTTTTCAATTCTTGTCGCGTTCATTTATTCGTTAGATATTTAAATGTATAGTCGCTTCACACAAACTTTCATTCAAATGCGAATGCTACTGTATGTCAAATATCCGTCTTACAACCGAGTATTATTCTGAGAACCAAATTGTTTTTTTGCTTGTAGATTTTTACGACTTAACTCTATTGACGTCAGTAGCTCTTTTTTTTTTTTTTACAATAACAAAAGAATTTTCAAAGGCTAGCCAACACTGTAACGACTATTTTTATCCCCCAAAAAAACAATGATTGATGAATTCTAATATTAATAGGTTTGTAATTATTATGGCGGTAATAAGTTGCTTTCCCAATGTATGCCTCGCGGTTAAGTTAAACAATCCTTGAAAAAACACAATCACACTAATCATGGGTGTATGCGTGGAAAGAAAACCTCTGCTCAATTAGAAATCATTATTTAACAGAAATTTACGCACGAGCATGCATTTTATTACAACAGTTTTCCAACAAAAAAAATAATAATAATAATAAAAAATTGAGCTTTAACAGAATTTGCCTTTCTATAGAATTTGTGCAGTTGCTGGATTTACGTATTTTTTATAGATTGCAATTTTTATATTGTTTGCGTTTTTCCGGAATCTGCTCTTTTTCGTTTCAATAGAATTTCGTTTTTCCGGGATTTTCTTTCACCGTATGATTTTATTTTTTTTTTTTTTTTTCAAAAAAATTTACGTCTTTTTTGAAGGCTTTCTCAATATAGATCCATCCAGTTTAACGATTTGTTTTTAAATTTACATTTTTACGACCGTCTTGAGTTGAAGAACAGCTTTAGCAACTACCGGTAGCATATCATTTTTATTCACCAACATAATACGGTAGTTATGGGTACTTTACTATTAAACTCCAAGAGTAAGCTGGCCTAAACTATCCAAAGCAAATTCGCAATGACTTAAAATTCAATTTAAACGTGAGGTAACCTAAAATATAATCTAGAAAAATCTCCGCCTAACAAATTTAACTGAGATAGACATACTGTATGTTTGCAGTATTGAGCATACTGCATTCATTACTTTATTTTACGTACAAAAACTTAAAAATTTGATAAACTTTAATCCCGTACTTATTTGGCAAAATAATAATAATAATAAATTTAACGCAAATAAATGTGCACATGTTTTCCACAGAGATTTTAAACATACGCCAAATTTTCCGCACGTTTCCCAAATATTCTATATAACATTGAAATAAATAAAATTATAAATTAACTAAGTTAGCTTTAATAATATAACAGAATGCGCAAACAAAAGGTTGACGTCAACAAGTTAATTAACCGGTTTAAATTGCGCCACGTGAGAATAAATGAACCTGCAGTAATGACGGAAGTAGTTAAATATATGTACACGGTTAATTTTAACAATGCATCATTAAAAACTGATGTTCCACTGCCGCGCATTCAGCCGTTTATCTGAACTCCAAGCTGTCACCTGGTGTCCATATGGACAACGTGGTCGGTAAATCACGGAGTATGTAGCTCGACTGCTTCGCCCATTTTTAATTGATTGCAGTAAAAAAAAATTATTTTAAAATCAATGAAGGTTACTACTCCTTTCCAATAATTTCATATGCTTTATTATGCTAATAAAACTTCAATTTTATAGTTGAAAGTTTTTTTAACTAGAATTCTACAATAAAGTATTTAGACCTCGCACTGAAAATCGTCGTTTGCATGTGCGCAATATGATCGTAAAAGAAAGATGAAAATGGGACTTAAAATGATTGGTTACGATCTTGCAGTAGAAGTGGTCAGCTTTGGGAGGCGCATTAACATTTTATGACAGTCTGGATTGGGAGGTAGTTTTACGTAGAGGTTTCGCTTTACATGTATTAAATTACGTTCTCACCTCAATTAATGTGCGCATAATTTAATAGTAAGCCTCTTTTTTTAACTCGATGAAAAATCAAAATGAACAAAAATTCGAAATTTGGAATGTTGATTGCCCACTTCTACCAAATGGGTGACAAATAAAAACTAAATAAAATATGAGCCAACGTAATTGCCAAGTTCCATAAATTCGGACATAAATCACTCAGGTAAAAATACCTTGACAAGTTCTATTGATCGCCTCGTCAAATGAGTGGTTAATAGTTTGCTTTTTGCCTGCAGTTCCAGGTCGAGCGATAAATATTATTGTCATAGAAAGTAGTTATCCAATATGTCATTTATAACTCTTATCATTAGGAGCTGCGATGCCGGAAGTATTGCTATCAATTTATGTTAATTACTTTTAACATAACTCAAAGTTGAGGAAAAGTAAAAAAGAACAAACGCGTGCTCAGATGCGCTTCCGTTACGCCACCGGAATACCTCCATCAATCAATTTTTTTTTCTCCTTCCAACAATGTAATCGTTAACTTTTCCGCAGAAAAAAAAATCAGAAAAAATATAAAAATAAGAAAAGGAAGTTTGTTTTAGCCCTTTTTAATTAACTTAAAGGATATACTGTTAATCAAAATCTATTGTTAATTACAGAGTTTCACCCAGACACTGTTATTTAGGTTTCTTCTGATCTATTATTTTGTCATTAGACCGAATTACAAAGATAATGCGTTTCCAAGGAACGCTCAAAGGGAGCAAAAACTGAATTCAAAAGCATCAATATAAGATAGCTACTTAGACACGACTAATTAGCAATTAAAGGATGAAAGTGTAACCAAAAAATTTAAATTAAAATAAATATCGTAATCAAATAAAATGAATTTAAAATCACTTCACTTTCCTGGTTACATTTAAGTAAATTAGTTTAAAAGTAATGAGGAATTTGCGGTTAAGCTTTTTTGCTCGTTCTTATTGTAAACATTTTAAAAAAGTCAATTAATTATTTCTAGTGCTGTAATGAAGTTATAAATAAGTATTTTTATTTTTAAAAAAATACAATCACAAACTTTCATAACTTTAATAACTTGTATGGCGACATAAGAAATGTAGTTAAGCATAAGAATGAACAAAAAAGCTAAACCGAAAATTCCATGTTACCGGTGCTGTATTAACATTAACTTGTACTTCAGAATTATTGAAAGTAGAAAGAAGTTTTTTTTTCCAGTAGCTTTACCAGACATACAGCTCAGCTAAAAATAACGTTTACCGACAACTAATAATAGAGACTTTGTGATGTCAGAAACGGTAACTCGTTAAAACAATAAATAAGCAAAAATGACGTCATACGAGACAAGGTACTCGCTAACGTTTGATTGCTTTCAAAACTTTACTGACCGTCATTTTTTTTAAATTTTTTCTGAAGAGACTTTTTCATCAAATTTAATAATCAAATCTTCATCAACCAAATATTTAAATTAGAAAATGAAAAGATGTTTTAATTAAAACTAAATACTGTAGATACTTTTAAACAAATGCATTCATAATTATTTTGTTTGTTGGTCAATACAGTATGCTGTATTACAGTGTTTATCCGACCTTGTCGAATTCTCTACTGCATTCAAGTTTCATCAAAACGCTAAATTTAACGCTACTTCTCATTAAATAATAAATAAGGCTGTTTAAGCGTATACAAATTGCGAAATACAATAAATATTTTATACTGCATAGTGCGTTTGAAAATAAATAACTCGCAGCAAATATAGTATCCTACCCCAGTTAAAAATTATTTTGGTATTCCGATATTATCATAATTTCCTGCATAGTTCATTCGAAACTACTGTACAATACAACGCGGCTCACCTTGAACTTTTTGCCTCGCTCAAATTCTTGTTTGCAGAACCCCCGAGTTGATTTTAAACAGATTTTGCTAAGCACAATAAAGTTTTTCTTTTTTTTTACTTTAAAAAAAAAAGAGAGAGAAGCTACCGTATAACATAACATTTTCAACTAACTCACCGTCCTTTAATACTAACCTAAATCTAACTCAAGTTTATTTGCGCATATCAATATCAAAAATTTATTTCCCTTTTGACGTCGGAGCCAAATTTAGCTTCAAACACAACAACCATTTATTCATCAACAAATAAAGCGCACAATCTTGATTATCTAGCCAGATTGTAAAGCTGAGCTAAAAGTCTACTAATAATGCAAAAAAAAAAAAAAAAACACACACAATAAATCGCAAACTTAAATGGAATTATGCTGCAAACAAAAATCACGTTGGTTTATAATGTTTCTTCAGGGAAACTATTTCCGTAAGTGCACAATATTTACAAAATCTATAGAATAAAACATTAAAAAATAAAAATTAATAAAGTAGAGTTAGATTTATCTTATGTCTACAAAAAACATTACATACAGTAAATGCCTTTTCTTAAACAAGAAAAATAAGAGGTATCGATACTAGTACAAAAACCAACAAAACTTCTGATACATACATGTAGACAGAAAAAAAGTTGTATAAAATACTTCTATGCTAGGAGTAATAATCCCCCATTTTAAAATGATGTCTTATGGCTTTACTTATCTCTTCTTAAGAGTTAGATGTCATTCATAAGTTATTTTATTTATTTATTTTTTTTTTGTTATAAGAAATGCTTGACTACAAAATTATCATGGTGCTCGTCTTCTTTGGTGCGATACCTTATGAGCACATCAAATGAAAATATTCTTTCGCTAAACACTTCATTTTAGTAAAATAGTAACTACCGTATATCGATTATTTCCACTGAAATCCTATTTAAATCTTGCTTTTTCAGAATATTTGAGCAAAAACAAAGCAATTGTAAGACATACAAGTACTCGTACATAAAAAAATACTACTAAAGCCAGTTCGATCCCAGACAACCTAATTTCCGAGCCCATTTCATGAAAGAGAGCAACCCTCACTTTTCTTAAAGATAAGGTTTATTTTCTTACGGGAGGCATTTCTCCCGGAAATTGCGTCACAAATTGTGGCGAAAAAATTACAATCGTAAACTATTAAATGATTTATATTCTTCGACTGTCAAAATTAATCCGAAATAACTTTTAACTAAAATGTTCTAATTTGTAGATTAAGTGCAGGTGCAAAGCTATAAACCAAACCCTGCAATAAAATTAAATTTTAAAAGTCAAATTCTTATGATTATTTTAAATTTATAAGGTGTCAACCTATGTCAACTAATAAAACAATTGTCAAATTAAAAGAAAATGAAGAACCATAAAGATAAGTACAGTAAAAACCGGTTATAGTGCGATTCAAGGGACTGAAGAAAATTCGCACTATAAGCGGGATCGCACTATATCA
>JAQGAZ010003617.1:0-11075 GCA_034692225.1 Polydesmus complanatus
TGAGGGAGGAGGGGGGGGGGGGTTGAGGGGTTTGAGGGGTTGGTGGTGTGACACGTAGGCCTAGCAGACGCCGTTCGCAGCCAAAGAAAAAGCTATTTCTGTTACGGGAGCTGCCAACCAGTAATTAAGCAGCTTTTTTATTGTGTCGGGATTTTTGCCTTTAGTGTAAGACGAGCCCCTCTCTATCCCTCTCTTTCACTCCCCGAATGAAAACAATTCCCCGCCGCCATCACCACCCACCCAACCCAAACCACCCTCTACGAAACGGATTTCGAATTCGAAGAAACTAAATTTAGAACTGCGAAAAACAAGCGTGCTAGTTGAAATTGTTAGCCAACCGAGATTAAATGTTTCTGGCGCAACCAACAATTTCTTTTTCTTTTTTGATTTTTTTCTCGAGGTTTTCCGGCTCATCGAAGACCGAAAAAAAAAAGCTCACTTGACCGTTTCAAAAAAATTCTTATAAAATTGTTAAGGTTCATTTCATAAATTAAACTCGGGATTTCATTAACTATAAAAAAAAAAGAGTTATTTATTTTTTAACCTTGAAATGCTTTGTATTTTTTTATTATTTTTTTTTTGCCCGAATTGTAATCAAATTTTCAACTCGTTAAAATTTAATCGATAAGCGGATCACTTAAGTTTCGTTAATTTTGGCAGATTAAAAAACCAAATTTTTTGTGTTTTTCCATGTGGCATTAAGATATTTTAGATTATTAAAAAGATTTAATTTGCTGCTGGAACCAAACACGTGGAACCATATTCATTTCGCGATTTTCTCAATGTTGTTGTACAAACGGCAATTGTTTTAAGTTTGAGGTAAAAAAGCATTAAACTTTAAATCTGAAAGCACAAAACTAGATTTTGGTAGCATGGATATGGAAGTAGCGACGTAAAATTATTTTTTTTTTTTTTAAAAAAAAAGCATAATTAAATTTCGCAGATAAGATGTTGAATGTCTTAATCAAAAGTTGTTATAGTTACGCCGTAAAGTGTTGCCAGATGCGCTTCAAAATTCGTAATAAACAAAGCAATATTTCAACAACAACAACAAAAAAATTTAAAAGGAAATTTTTTCTCATTACAAACTTTTACCCTATTGATATCAGCGCTGCCAGATGTTAATAAAAATTCTTTAAGTTTTTTTTTAAAAAAAGATTTAATTTTGATATTTTTTTGGTGTGACAGTTTTTAGAAAACATTTTATTTTTACCCTTTTAATTATTAAAAGTTTTTAATTTTAATTTAAAGAAAACTTTTTTTTTTTTTGCTGTTAAATTTATTTTGACTGTTTTTATTAATTATGTCTTTAATGTTTTCATATTCCATTAGTTTTATTAGAATAATTCTAATCTAATAAATGATTTTTTTTTACGATTTTTTTTTGTTGTTATTTTAGATCAAAATTATTAGGTTTTTTTTAATTTTGATGTTTAATGACTATTATTAATGATGTTTGTTTACTGAACTAAATCGATTCCTATAATTATTAGGTATTATTATCGTATTTTTTCTCCCCCAGTTAAAAAATAATAAAAAAAAAAAAGAGAGAGAAGTTTTTCAAGAGTTTGAATGTTTTTGTGTTATTGTTTGAGCCTGGTGAATGAGCCAGTCAAACATTTGGAAGCATTTACAACATTCTTTTTTTTTTTTTTAAGTGTCTGAGCATCCAACTTTCTGCTTCATTTCCAACTCATATATATTTTTTTTATTTTCTATTTCCTCCGCCTACGTCTTCCCCCTTAGACCTTTACGTCTCTTCGAAGGGAAAATTAGATAATAAATAATTATAAAATTAAAAATCTTTAAGACAGTAAGTAGATTTTTACTTTTTTTTTTTTTTTAAAAAAAAAAGATGTTTTGAAAAGTATATTAGATTTCCTTTACCACCGGAAGACGCGCTTTTATTTATTTCTCAGATTTTTATGCTTTTAACAAAAAAGGGATTAAAAGAAAGAAAAAAATCTGGCTAATTTAAGAAGATTTTGTGTGTCCGCTAGCGAACATAGTTTTTAAAAGTTTATTTGAAGTTTTCATCTCGTAACTTACTTGAAGATTTTATTTTTATTTGAATTGTGAATCATTTTAATCTACCGGTAGTTTGGCAATTATTTTAATCTAGTTTGTCTATAAATTTAATTTAGTTTAAAAGTACAGTAGTAATATTTCAATAAGTTTCATCTAGTTTTTCAATGAGTTTAATCTAGTTTTTTAATGAGTTTAATCTAGTTTTTCAATGAGTTTAATTTAGTTTTTCAATGAGTTTAATCTAGTTTTTCAATAAGTTTAATCTAGTTTTTCAATGAGTTTAATCTAGTTTTTCAATGGGTTTAATCTAGTTTGTCAATTATTTAAATCTAGTTTGTCAATAATTTTAATATAATTTTGAAATAACAACTTTTATCTAGTGTGGAAATATTAATTTCAATCTAGTTTGAAAATAATTTCATGCTAGTTTGAAAATAACTTCATGCTAGTTTGACAATAACTTCAATCTAGTTTGACAATAACTTCAATCTAGTTTGACAATACAGTAACTTCAATCTAATTTGGATATACTGCAATTTCAATCTGATTTGAAAATAATAATTTTATTCTAGCTTTGGTATAATAATTTTAATCTAGTTTAGGAATTCAGTGACAATAATTATTATTTAATTTTTTTTAAAAAAATTTAAAAATGTTTTGTA
This sequence comes from Polydesmus complanatus, assembly GCA_034692225.1. Lineage (NCBI taxonomy): Eukaryota > Metazoa > Arthropoda > Diplopoda > Polydesmida > Polydesmidae > Polydesmus > Polydesmus complanatus. The sequence continues at coordinate 2,691 of JAQGAZ010003617.1, forward strand.
TACGTCGTCAGGCTAAGGTGATCGATATTCCTTAGTCGGTTGTGTTTTTTTTTTTGCAAATGAGATGCAAAGTGATCGATTTTTGATGGTAAATAAAAAATGACGCGTTAACGTTGATATGTTGCGATTTGTTTTTTTGTCTCCAAGGAGATAAAGCCCAACAGATTTCTCCAGCCCTGTCCTACTTGTACCGTTTCTTTCCGCCATAAAAGCTTAAGTGGGGGAGGGGGGGGGGGGGGGAGTGAGGTGATGAAGGTGGGTGGCTGTTGGGAGGGGAAGGGCGGGAGGGGAGGAGATTGATTACATTAAAAAATAGCTTTGCGGTGAATAATTGCGTAAAAATATAATAAGAATAAAAACGCAGACATCTCAATTTCACCTCGCGCCCTGTTGGAGAAAGATAAAAACGATCTTTCTTAATAAATATCATGTTCAAAAATGTTATTGATAGCAATGATAACGCTGCTGCTGCTGCTGATGCTGCTGCTGGAATGAATCATTTTCAAACAAGTTTATCCCAACTTTTTGCTTTCGTAAAACGCCTTCTCACACGCCGCAAAAATAATGTCGAAATAATTGTATTTAAAGCTTTCGCACGTGTTTTCAATAAATTGCCAATTCTTCGCGAACTTCTATCTTGAAGCACTCGCGACCCAAAACAAAACAAAAAATAACGAGTGTTAAAGTGAATTTGCAAATAAACGGTGTCTAATTACAAGCTTAGATTCTATTAAAATTGTTTAAAAACGAAAATTAAATTAAATTTTTTGTTTGAAAGATTATATGCACTTATTGGCTCTTAGCTTTAAATATGAAATTATAATTTTATTATTAAAGCAGAAAATTAAATATACAATCTATTAATTTATTAAAGTAACTTGAGCGAATTATATTTTGAAGGAAGTTGCAGCTTGTTTCATTTTATGGGGCGTTATATTTTGTTTCGTGTACACATATTGCATGTTGTTTCATTCATTGCATTTTGTTTTATCTACGCAAAGTTACATTATGACGGCGCAGCATTAATTTAAATGGCAAATTTGTTTCGTGCAGTCCAGGTCGCCAGTTGTTTGGTGCATACAAAGTTGCATGTTTCATTTATAGAAAGTTGCGTGTTGTTTTGACAATAGAAAGCTATGCGATTCATTAGTTTTATAAATGAATGATGCAACTTTCTATAATCAAAACAGCATGCAACTTTCTATAAATGAAACAACGTGCAATTTTCTGCGAGCAACTTTGTATGCAAAACTTCATGCAGGGTTTTAATATTATTGTTGGTACTGTTCTGTTTGGTGGCAGTCACGCGTGTAATCTAAATAAATCGATAGTATCGCCATTCGATAATCGATCAGCTTTTAAATTTCAATATAAATTAATATTTTTATACGTGAGTCGATGTTTTCGATTTTACGCCACCAAACAGAACAACAGTACCGATATTGTTTTTATATAAAATTGGCATATTATAATTCTCAGATCGTAGTAGTTTAAATGAAAGCGGCCAATATTTTAAGCGATTGACGAGTAGTTTTTATCTGCAATTCGTAGAAAAATTCTTTAACTTTTAAAATGTATTAAAAAAAAAAGTTATTCAATATACAAAGTTCTTTTTTATTAAATTTTGGTGGACAGTTGAGCTTAAAATAAAAACGAGCTTTGAATTTATTGCGTTTACATTTAAATCGTTATTTAACTAGGCTGAGGTTGAATTATTGGGCTACTAAACGTACGGCGTATCTTGCTTTGGCAACACATTTCAACTTTTTAAACTTCCCTCCCCCTCCTTTTAAAATTATAAGAGCTTGTAAATAACAAAAAAAAAAAACAAAGCTGTATATATATACATTAATACTTTGCAAACTATGCATTTTTCTTTGCATCTTTTATTTTTTTGACCAAGAAAAATTCCTTTTTAAAGTAAAGAAAAACACAAGCATTTTGTTGGTCTTTATTGTAAATTCATAAATTAAGAGCTTTCTATTTTTACTTTTTGACACTTGGCGACTACCTCGAATGTCTGGGAGAATACGAGTTCTACATTTGCAAAGCCATAACAAAACAAATTTCTCGTGTCTCTCTTTTAAATAATAATATAAAAAAAATGGAGAAAATTTTTCAGAAAAGAAAAAAAAAAAAAGTTTTTCATTGTTTTTAAATCAAAAATGAAAGTCAACTTCCGGGTGATCGTATATCAAAAATCGAATCGATAAGAAATGATCACTACGACTGATATTAGAATACCGGTAAGAGTAATAATTGTATGCATGAATGTACGGTATTATGCAGGCAAACCGCTGTGAACAAGAAATATGTTTTGACCCCTTATGCGTTTACTTAAGAAGGGCGCGGATGGACACTGATGAATAAATGCGCAACTATTACGTAACAATAGGCGAATAAATAAATAAACACACAAAAAAAAAACGTCAACACTCCCCTTTAATAGGAAGAGAAAGTGTTATCGATCTTTCTTTTTCTTTCTTGGGGGGTGAGAACGATGAAAGTGGTGGGTCTGACCTCAGGCACACGCATACAGTATATAAACAGATACGGTAAATCTGTTTTCGCGTATGATTGGTAACGCTAAACGGCTTCCGTTTGAAAAGAGAAATGCGTTTAGGGAAAAAGACGGAAACGAAGGAATGCGCGCGTGTCACGTGAGCAACAACAACAACAGTTGTCTACCATAAATATTATCTACCGGTACGACCGTTTTCAAACATATCGAGCCAACTTTTTTCTCTCTCTCTCTCTCCCTTTTTTTTTTTTAAAGCTAAATTACTGAACTTAAATTTTTCTCTCTCTTCTTAAATAATTATTATTAGAGGTTAATTATTCTTACCCGTATTGTCCTGGAATTATTGTTGGATATCCTGTGCGGACAGGTAAAGGAATTCCTGGAAAGAAAGATTAAAAAGCAGATTTTAGTTTTTGTTTTGTTTATTAATAATATTTAAATTAATTTAGAATTGGTTTTGAATTTCATACTGTAAATTAAAATTAATTACAAGTTTTAGAAGATAATTTTGGTTCGTTTACTTCGACTTTTCCAGTTTTCGGAATTTGAAAATGTTTTTGATTTTTAAAGTTATTGTGGCGCTTGGAATTCGTTTGAATTTTGGGGTTTGTATTAAAATTATTTTTGAGATTGACGTGTGAGGTCGGTGGCTTACCGTGTTGAGCAGCTCCACGTGGTTTGGCCCCAATGTACGCTAAGTTGACGTTGGCTTTGCGTCCGTCGATGATGGGATTGGCGTCTTTGCACGCTCGTTCGGCCGCCAGTCGGTCAGTCATCGTCACCTGCAGCGACAAAATATAAAGATTTTTTTTTTTCGGTTAGTAATAGTTTGTCAACTTGGATAATAATTGCTTTCGTCTAATTTTAGAAAATACATTGGCACATGATTGGCACATTTTTCTCCCTTGAGTTAAGCAAATCAAGCATAATTCTTCCTTGTTAACGACTAATCTCTTCGCACCTGCTGCAAAATTGCTAACGTCAACTCTATCGCCTTCATTCATTTTCGAAAGCAATAGGATTTTCGTTATTTCATTAAAGAAAATATATACAGTATATAGATTAATTTAACTTAAAAATTTTGGTTGGTTAACATTTTTGGAACATTTCGAATATAAATATTTTAAGTTCCGTAAACAAAATGACGAAACCGTTTTGTTCCTGGCATCCGATTTACCTTTTTTTTTTTTTTTACGTTTCGCATAATTTTACTAAAACTCTTCGGGGGGAAAAATTCGGTGGAGTGAAAGAATATTCTAGCCTACTGTACACAAGTTATTCATTGTATTCCGAATATACTTCCAACAAAAAAATTCGCGCGAGTGATGCTAAGTAAAAGCGAATATTTTTTTTTTTTAAACGATAGAAAAAAAAAAGAAAAGCGGGCCCCTTCAAAAATGCAGAGGGGGCCCTAGACATTTGGCTAGGAAAAGATGCGACGGTGGAGATAGGAGTAATATGGAATAAGGGGTCGTCACGCTAAACGCAACTGTGAACATTATTTATCCGCGGAATTTTTTTTTTTTCTCCCCACAAAAAAAAAAAAAAAAAAAAAAGCGAAAATGAAAGAGAGATTTTTGATCCGTGTTTGCAAAACGATAAGCCAACTGCGCATTTAACTGCGCACTTAACGTCAGCTTCGGGTTTTTTCTTGTCATCTTAACTCAATCTTACGAACATATTGAAATCTTAAAAAGAATTTTTTATTTTTTTTGATGGAATTTATCGTAGTCTGGTAATAAAAAAAAAAAAAAGACTCTGTTTGGAGGAATTTCTCAATCTCGAAGGCACCTGTCGCGCCCAAGCACCCCCAGCCTATTTTTGACTGGGGCTAAAACGAGCCAAGAGGGAATAGAATTAGAATAATTATTATGGCAAATGAGAGGGAAAAAATTACGGAAGCCGCAAAAAGTTAAGGGTTTTTTTTTTTCTCCCTCTACTTCTACGCATTTGCCTTTTCATAGAAAACGCAATTAACAGTAGCGACGTTAATCGCGCCGAACGACCAATGTTTACTTATTTTTACTGCGCGAAGTTTTTATTGACGTTTTAAGACACTCCGCGTGATGTCAACGAGTCTGCTCACCATAATAAATGAATATTTATGGTTTAAAGTGAAACCCCTGACTGATGGCGACTGAAAATTAGACCCATCGAGAGTGTATGTGTTAGTCTCCTTAAACGAGCGAGTAGTCGCATTTGTCCACTGATATTTTCGCGTACTCGTTTTACGCTGATTTAAGTCATACGAAGAATAAATAAAATCTATGGCTCCCGAAAGGTGATTCCCAGCGAAACTTTTGTGAACATGCGGCGTATCTTTTCAAATAAACTCGATCAAGTTTAACCATTTATTCGATAGAGTCAAGCTTTAACAAATCTCGTTTCCAGGAATTTAATCTCGTTTAAACTGGGTTTTATTAGGCCGCTAAATCTAGATTTTGAAATCCCATTGACAACGAAATACACGCATAGTGTGGCATAAAAGTCTTCAGACTGTCCTGGAACTCTAGAAGTGGAACTCTATTAGCTTTTGAATGTTGATCTAGGTTCTAGAGTGTCGAATAGCGACCTTGCAAGTGAATTTTTAATTGAGGTAACAGAACAGAGCTCCCAATCTTAAGATGTGGAGAGCAATAAAAGTTTTGGGCTCTCCCAAAGAAGTTCTCTTGCCTCAAAAACTTAAAATATTGCATTGTTTCATCACAAGCAACATTGAAAAAAGGATGTACATGGTTCCACTTTTTTGGGTTCCAGAACTGTTAGGGGTCTTTTTTGGTGAGTAGCTTCCCTAGGCATCTACTTTGAAGGGGCTAGCCTTGATTTGAACCGTTTTATTAAAGAGTCTCCTTGCCCTGTACATACTGTTTTTTTAATTAAACAATGTTTGTCGCGTATACTAAAGTCCTCGCGTATGACGAAAGAGGTTGTTGTACGATGTTGAGGGTCATACTGATTGTCGTAATAAAAGCACCCAAAAAAAATAAAGTTGGTGTTTTTTTTTTACTTTTACTTTATTTTTTGTATTGAGTATAATGGCGGAAAATGCGAGGGGGAAGCTGAGAAATGGGGGAAGCTAAGTGATAGAGACGACTGAGTTGAAAAAAATGACTTAAAAAATTATTTATTAAAAAAACCGACAAGACCCCCCTTCAACTCATCCCACCTCCATCTTACAACTCTCTCTCTCCCCTACCCTGCAAATCCCCCTCTTTCCCTAAACGTCATTTATTTAACCAAAGCTTTTCACGTTGTTGTTTTTTTTCGTTCTCGCTTTCTATTTTCAACTTTATTCATTTGAAATGGATGAGCGGGAAAAATTATTGCAACAAGCTGCTTACATTAAAATAGTTGCTATCATTTTTCTTTATTTATCCCTTTTTTTTTTTTTTTTTTAAGGAAGAAATTAAAAAAATGCGAATTTAATTTAATTTTTTTTTTTATTACATGTTTTGATTGAACGACGGGTAAATAATTATTGTATTGCTGGTTCCATAATGGTCTAAGGTTTTAAAAATGAGTTGTAACAATAATAAATTAATAATTATTATTATTGAAAAGATGTTGAATTATGAAGTAGAAATTGGTGGGAAATATTGGTTTATGGCGCGAAATTTCTATTGAAAAGCGGGTAAATTTGCCATTGTAACCGAAATAAACTCCACGAAAATTTTTTTTTTAAAAAAAGTAATTTTCAAATTGAATGGAAATCCAGTATTTTTAAATTGTTCAGAATTTTATTTTTCCATTAATATTTTATAAAAAAAAATATATATATATACTGTATATATATATATATGTTCAATTTCGGAATCAAAAAATTTTCGCATTAAATAAAATGTGTGTTAAATAATATACCGATACTTATTAAACTAAGTGTGACCTAACGATTTCGCGTTAAACAAACTGTGATTTTTTAATGATTTTCTATTAAACAATAATAATTATTATTATTATGTGATTATTTTTAACAATTCCATGTTGAACAAAAATTGCAGGAAAGTTTTGGCGATTTCGTATTAACCAAACTGCGACTTTCTAGCGTTTACGTAATAAACGAAAAGTGATTTTTGGTTTAAAATTTTTATTTGTACCTACTCGTACAGTGTACCACTACAGTGTATTTGCTTATTTAAACTACGAGTATAAATCATAATATTATAATGTACTGCATCCCAATTTCACAAACTAAGAAATCTAAAAATTAACATTTGAAAGCAACATTTTTATATCTACATAACTTTATAAAAAAAATATATATTAATCAAAAATGTATTCGTCTTAAGTAAAAAAGAAAAATCCACACAAAACTTGTACAGTATTTTACTCCCCAAAAGATTTTTTTTTATTACGGTATGCTAAAATATATTTATGAATTAATGCAGCAACTGTAAAACTCAATGGAAAAACAGAAAAGTCAGGCGAGTTCACGCGCGGCCGGCTGAATATTCAGCGTATGTAGGGGTGTAAATAGGGAAGGTTTATGGATGGGGGGAGGGATATGAATCTATTTAGTGTTTACATTTCGGACCAGACCTCGTTTTCGTTTCCCCATTCGCCTTCACAAAAGCCACACCTGGTGGAGGAAGGGGGAAATAACTTTTGATCGGCTGTGTATATATCTACAGGTATAATCCCCCTCCCCACCACCCAAAAAGGGATAAGGTCATACGCCTCGACACTCATCTGCTAACATTGGCGGCGAACTTTGACCTCCAATGTCCGCGCTTTTTCTATTATTATTATTATTTTTGGTACATTTGAAAAGAGAGCGAATAAGGGGGAGATATTTAAGGGGGGAGGGGGGGGGGGAGGAAATTGTCAGCTGCCGCCGTTAGGAGTCGATTGTTGTATGACGTCACGCGCGTCTTATTACGCCATTAAACAAGGAACAAAGTCGTAACGTTGAAGCAGACGGGAAGATAAATAGCACAGAGAGAGAGAAATAAATACCTTTTTTTTTCTTTTTCTTTTTCTATTTTTTTTTTTTTGTGTGTTTGGGTATTCACAAACGGAAATAAAAGCGAGCGACTGGTGTTGAATTTAAGAACTAAACGAACTTTTCATTCCGTATTTAGAATCGCGTCTGTTTCTTTTTTTTTTTTTTCTTTTCTGATTTTATTTTTACGATTTTTTTTATTTTTATTGTTATTGTTCTTATTAAATAAAGCGATTAAAAATAATGATAATTAGTATTTTTTAAAACAAAAAAAAAAAAATTGGATTACACATAATAATTATTATTACTGTATTAGCGAATGTTGAACTCTTTTTTTTTACGGTATTGTTTACGGTATTTATAAGAATATAAAAATTTTATTGAGTACCGTATTTCATTCGCGCGACTTTATTATTATTTTGGAAAGATTAAATTTTATTTACGCGCTAATAAAAAAATTTAATTTACGTCAGAAACTTATGATTTTTTTTTTTTGTACGAAGTTTTTATTTTTTTGGCGAATTAATCGCTGAAATCTAATAACAATTTACGCGAGTTTTTAATTAATTTATTTTTTTTTGTATTGGTGAGAACGACTTTAAATACGCGAATTTTTGCAGTGTTATTCAACTTACGCGAGATTTTTTTTTTAATTTAATTATTTTTTTTTCTTTTTTAATGTACCGGATTTAAACCGGTTTTAATTTACGTTAATTGTTTCATTTTTTTAAACGTCTTATTCACGTTTGCCGCCGATAAGAACTTCATTTACGCGAGTATAAATCCTAACTGCGCAAATGACGTGAATTTACGCGGAATTATTTCAGTTTATGTTTGCCAATGTTACATGCAGTGGCGTAGCTAGGGGGGGTGCAGGGGGAGCGGTCGCTCCCCCTGTCTCCATTTTCCAGAAAAGAGGGCCTTT
>JAQGAZ010003618.1:0-11075 GCA_034692225.1 Polydesmus complanatus
ATAAAGTTAACCATGTGCTCTACTAAATCCTTATAAAATAGTAATTCATTAACGCCATCCATTATAAAATAATAGATAATCATAATAATAATAGTAATAGAAGATAAGGAGGAGGAGGAAACTGATGAGAAGCTGTAGAGACAGAAGATGATGTTGGAGAGACAGAAGGATGGAGATAGAGAGACAGAAGGATGGAGATGGAGAAAGATGATTTTTTTCTTTCTTTCGATAGAGACATATTATTCATTTCCATTATTACTTAAGATTTTTTATTTTCCTTTTCGACAAAATGCTTTTACTTTTTTATCTTTGTTTACTTCCGTTTGTTGTTTTCCCTTTTCATCTCTCTTTCTCTCTATGTCTTATCTTTTAAGGTAATTTCACTGATGAGTTATTACGTATCAATAGAGAGAGAGAAAAGAAAAAATATATTATATACGAAAGATTGCTTTTAATATTAATAACTATTTAAAAAGAAGTAACAATATTATTAACTCTTAAGATAAAGAAAAATTGGGAACTGCCATTATTTTCTATATCTATTAACATCCCCTTCTACTGTATGTCTCTAAGTCATCACTCTGTTTCTCAATCTCATCATCTATTACTCTATATTTGTCCTTTTCTAAATGTGAATACTGTACATGCATATTTTAACCTTTGAATCTTTAGGTTTTCAATTTTGCATCTTCAGAATTTTATTCTTGAATCCTCAGATTTTTGGTTAATAATTCGTATTTTTAATGTAAACCATCACACTTTTAATTTGAATCCTTAGATTTTCGATTTGCATCAACCTTAATTTGGGTTGAGTCTTCCGATTTTCACTTTGAATCTATATAATTCGGGTTGAATCTTATGCTTTTGACAGTAAATCTTATGATTTTGACTTTGAATCTACATAATTTCACTTTGAATCTCCAGAATTTCCCTTTGAATCTTCAGAATTTCACTTTGAATCTTCAGAATTTCTCTTTGAATCTTCAGAATTTCACTTTGAATCTTCAGAATTTCTTTTTGAATCTTCAAAATTTCACTTTGAATCTTCAGAATTTCTTTTTGAATCTTCAAAATTTCACTTTGAATCTTCAGAATTTCTTTTTCAATCTTCAAAATTTCACTTTGAATCTTCAGAATTTCACTTTGAATCTTCAGAATTTCGCTTTAAATCCACATAGTTTTGATTGAATCTGCATATTTTTAAAGTCAATCTTCACAATTTCACTTTGAATCTTCAAAATTTCACTTTGAATCTTCAGAATTTCGCTTTAAATCCACATAGTTTTGATTGAATCTGCATATTTTTAAAGTCAATCTTCACAATTTCACTTGGAATCTTGTAATTTTTACTTTGAATGTTGTGATTTTCACTTTGAATCTTATGATTTTGACTTTGAGTATTCAAACTTTCACTTTGAATCATGAGATCTTCATCCTTTTGTTTCTCCATCTTTCTTTTCTGTTTCTCTGAATTCATCCTTCTGCTATTACATATCCAACATCCCATCCCACAATCACTCTGCTTCTTTTTCATCACTCAGAATCTCCATTTTTCTCTTCAACCTTGTTTCTCTATTCATTTTGTCCCACTTTTTCTATCTCCATCATTCTGTTTTCCTATTGATATTACATTATTTCTTTCTTCCCACTTTTTGTTTATATCTTCCGCTTCTCTGACTCCTAACTCTCTCTCTCATCATCACTCTTTACCACTATCGGTATCTCCATTTGTATCACTGTTTCTCTTATTTGTGTTACAGCTTTTCTATCTCCATCACTCTTTGCTTTCCAATCACTATCACATTATTTTCTCTATCTCCATCGCTTTGTTTATATCTTCATTTTCTTCCTGATCTATCCCTTCCGTTTAGATCTTGATTATGTTTTGTCTATATCATAGCTATTCCATCCTTTCTGCTATTTTATCTTCATCTTCAGAATTCTTGCCTCTTTTTATTCCCCCCAACTTCTTTTTTTTTTTATTAATCCATCTTCTTCTCTTGTCTTTGATCGTACATATGATATTGGAATCCAATGTTTTAGTATGATTATAGGAAGCAGCATCTGCTAGCACTTTTTCCAGCATTATGTTTTCTTTTTTTCTTATACCCACTCACCCATAAAAATACTACAAATACATCTCTTTATTCGCTTTGAACTCATCATAGTATGTTATTTCAAGTTCAAATTATTCAATATTGTGAAACATTCTATTCTCAATTTTAGTGAATTTTTATGTAAATTTTAAAAAAGATTTTTGAAAAGAAAAACATTACCGACTCAAAAGTGGAAAATATGAGATTTTAAATTAAATATGATTTTGAAGGTTCATACCCCCAAAAATATTAAAATTCCCAACAAAAAATTTTGAAACTCAAAATAGTATAAACTCAATAGTATAAACTCAAATAGTAAAAACTCAAATAGTAAAAACTCAAATAGTAAAAACTCAAATAGTAAAAACTCAAATAGTAAAAACTCAAATAGTATAAGGATTCGAAGTGAGGATATGAGACTTTAAAGTGAAAAGATGAGGATTCAAAGTGAAAAGATGAGGATTCAAAGTGAAAAGATGAGGATTCAAAGTGAAAAGATGAGGATTCAAAGTTAAAATATAAAAACTCAAAGTGAAAATATAAAGATTCAATATGAAAATATGAGGATTCAATATGAAAATATGAGGATTCAAAGTTAAAATATGAAGACTGAAAGTAAAAATATGAAGATTCAATATGAAAATTGGAGGATTCAAAGTGAAAATGAAAATGAGGATTCAAAGTGAAAATGAGGATTCAATGTAAAAATATGAGGATTCAAAGTGAAAATATGAGGATTCAAAGTGAAAATATAAAAATTCCCAGTTAAATTAAAGATTCAAAGAGATATTATCCAGACTCATAATAAAATTAAGGATTCACATTAAACATTTTTAAGATTCATAACTAAAATATGAAATTTCAAAATAAAAAATTAAAATTAAAAAAAAAAATAAAAATTTACAAGGATTTACAAACTTTTCAAATCTCAATAGTGCCATAATATTCAATCTAAGCAAGTACCCACGATACTAATGAAATGTTCCTTCCCTCCCACATCTAATTTATGTCAAATTAAAAGATAAGAAATTAATTCTCCGAGGTAAATTGTTCTTCCAAAGCTTATTATTTAAAGTAGGCAACAAAAAAAAATTAAGCATATTCAGATTAAAATTCTATAATTAGAAATACTCAAGAACTAGTCTCATTAGGGAAAACGATTCCGCAGAAAATTTCCAATGAATAAAGTCATAAGCATGTACATAATATACTGTATATTCATCGTTCAATGAAGGAGGACATAAACGGACCTTTAAAAGGCTAAAGCTAAAGAGTGTAACCAGATGATGTTAATTGATTAAATCATAATTGATAAAAGCATGTTACGCTTTCTCCCATTGCGATAACATCCAAATGACTTAGGAAAGAGAAAAAGGGAGAAAGAGGGGGGAAGTGATGACAACTCACCAGACTGATGCTAATGGATAAATCCAGCATGATGCCAAAAGAGAAGAATAAGAAGAAAGAGAGAAAAAATTACATATCTATGACAAGTGTAGAATGACGCGTGACGATAACCAAGACAATCATACTGATGGGGCTCTATATACATATACAAGAATAAGAGATATGGAATAATATGTGATAGAACTCTAATTATTATTGCCCTCTGGAATGGCATCAAAATAGATGAGAAAGAAAAACATAGAGGAGAGGGAAAGGGGTGAGGTGGTGAAGAAAATGGATGAATAGAGACAAGTAAATTGGTTATTCAAAGTAATAAGAAAAAGCAAACAAGCTAATGAAATAGTTTTCGCTATTGAAAAGCAAAGATGAACAAAAAAAAATGTAAAGGTATTGTTTGTTTTCATTGTTTCAAGCTAATGAGTTGATATACAAAAGTAGAGATTATTTACTGGTACAGAATAATTAAAATGCTTTCTATAATTATCACTTGAAAATGAAACAGTTTCTTCAGCAAGGAAAATGAATTTCCATTCAAAGTGAAACCTATTTTCTTAGAAATGTGACCTAATTTCCTACAAACATAAAAAACAATTTTCTTATAAATATGAAAAATTTTCCTCAAAATATCGTCCTTAAAATAAGAAGAATTTTCTAAAAAATATGAAAAATTTTCTAAAAAGAAATATGAAAAATTTTCTAGAAAATATGAAAAATTTTCTAAAAAAAATATGAAAAATTTTCTAGAAAATACGAAAATTTTTCTAAAAAATATTAAACATTTTCTAGAAAATATGCAACATATTCTAGAAAACATAAAACTTCTAAAAAATTTAAAAAATTTTCTAAAAAATATGTGAAATTTTCCTTAAAAACAAGAAACATTCTATTTTTAAAAATTGCAATCTTATAATATGGTAACCTTAAAACCAAAAAATGGATCTGAATCTAAAGATGAACTCAATTTAATTCGAATTATTTAGCGTAGTTGAGTAACGCAAGTTAAGCGACAAACAATTTGATTAACCAATAACCCTCTTCCTTTTCCTCCTTTTCTTCCTTCTACCTCACATTAATTAAATTTAAACAACATCTGGTCACATTAGCACTCGCTTTCATCTTATCTCTTTTACTCTTCGAGCATCATTCTGGAAAAATAAAGCTCGCAGCTTCCGACATAAATTAAAAAAAAAAAAAAATATAATAAAAGAAAGGAAAAAGATAAAGAAAATAAGATGAGGAAGAGAAAGGAAGAGGAAAAAAAAGATTAGAATCTCGAGGTTATTGTAGATATTCAAAGTCATCAGATGTGTCAATAACAATAATCTCATCGGTGGCGAAGTAGAAGCAGAAGGAAGATGCGACCTTAGTATAGTTTGGAATACTACCACCAACCACCACCTTCCTCGTGTTCATTAATGGTTTAAGTGGTTTTTCCAGCATCTCTCTTTTCCTAATACATTTTCTATTTTTATTTTTCTACATATTCTCTCTCTCTTCACTTCACTCTCTATTCCAAAACCTCATTCGGAAGGATTTTTCAATCAATCTTGTTTTTATTGCTAGACACCTCGTTTCTATCACAACCCATCACACTAGGATTATCTATTATAAAATCTATCTCACCAGAAAGTTGTACACTGCAGCATGTAAGCTAAAAATAGAATAATAATTTTTAATAATAAAAAAAAATAATAATATACTAATAATAATATTCCACAGCTCCCAGAATGATGCTAATGGAGAGAAAATGCTCAACAAAAAAAAAAGATTAATTAGAATCTGTTGCATTGCTATAGATTCCTCTATTGTTTAAGAGAAAAGGGGAGAAAAAATTATTGATTGAAATAATGACATCTTTCAAGCGAGTGCATATGCTGTATATATATAAGGTAGGTTGTGAGGGGAAAGAGTTACACGTGAACGCTTTAAATATATCAATCAAAATGAATAAGCAGATAGAAAGGGAGAGAGAGAGAGAGGCAAAGTAAAACAGCTGCAATTTCCTAAACCCATTTTAAAACAGTTGGATGGCTTCGAGAGTAAAGAGTTTGTATGTGTATGGATGCTTGAGTGACGTCAATAGATGAAAGTAGGAGAAGGAGAAAAGAATAGAAAGAAAAAAAAACATCAGGGAGGCCCTGGATGTGCAGAAGGGAATAACAAGTAAAAAAAAAAAAGTTTATAAGAAACGAAAAATACAAAAGGAAATCGAAAAATAAAAGTGAGAAAAATGTAAAAAAAAAAAAGCTATAAATAAACGATAGAAAATATACATAAAAAAAATATATTATTATATGTTGCCTGCATAATTATGATAAAGACAAATAAATATATAAAGAATTCAAAAAATCAACACTGAAAAAACAATTTGCACCACTCAAAAGTACTAAAATAAGAAGCATAAAACCCTTTTTAAAAAGACAATTGAAGAAAACAATAAAAAGAAAATTGCTGTAATAGCAAAAAAATATTTTTTTTTAAAAAATTTAAGACCATATTATAAAAGATGCTAAAGAGATGATAAAAAATAAAACATAAAACCACCACGCAATAAAAAAAAAATTAAAAAATTTTCCAGTTCTAACCAATCTTTAACAAAATGCTTCTTTTTCCTTTTTCCCCAACAAAATTTTTTTGAGTCAATGAAAAAGAAAAAAGGTCATAAATGGTAAAGTAGGCGAAAAAAAATTGATGTTAAAAAGGGAAAAGAAAAAAATAACAGCGCGATGAAGAGGAAAAACGAGAATAAGTTAGAAAAAGAGAAGCAACTAGGAACATGGAATAGAACAGAGTGATGGAGAAGAAAAGAATGATTATAGAAAAGCAATAGAGAGGAAAACCAGAAAAACAGGGACAAAATGATAGAAAGAGACAAAACAAAATAATGAGGATAGAGAAATAGCCACAGGCTATTAGAAAAGTAAAAACATAGCAAAAGTGATGGAGATAGAGAAACAGCGAAAGAGAGATAGAAAATTAAAGAATCTAGAAAGATGTAGATGGTAAAGTGGCCCAGAAGTTAAGAGAAGGAATGATTCGAATAGCGAAAGGAAAGCGATGAATTGGAAAAATGTGTAGCCACAGCCAGAATGATGAAAATAGAGAAACTAAAGCAATGAGAGAGATAGGAAGCAGCTAGATCCATGATGGAAAAATAAATGTGCAGAATGATGGAAATAGAGAAAGCAGGCAGAGTGATGTAGGGGAAAGAGTGAAAGCAGAGTGATGTAGATGGGAAAAAAAGATGAAACCGCAGTGGAGAAAAGGGAAACATGGAATGATGAAGAAAGATAAGCGCAGCCGGAGCAATGTCGAAGAAAAAGCATCGACAAAGAAAAAAAGGAAAAGCAACCGAAACAGAGAAGAAGCCAGAATGATGGAGGAGGAGAAGGAGGATGTGGAAGGAAAAGGAGGGGGGGAGGGAAGTGGGTGGAATAACAAATACATTCTTCATATTTAAATAGTCGTCGAGCAATAAGAAGGGAAAGGAAAAGTGAGTGAACAGCTCCAACAAACAAGAGCAATAGTTATTTGACCTATCTCACAAAAACATATATACTGTATGTATATATGAAAACTCCATGAAAAAAAATAAAATAAAATAAAAAGAATGTCGTATATATCTCTACTTATTTCATCATTTTCAGTTTATTTATTTATTTATCTATCTAAAAAGGAAGGAGGGAGGGGGGGACACCCTGTATAAATAAAAGATGTTTTTGTCAGGGGGAAAACACGTATACGACTGATAATAATATCGAGCATTTATTTACACATGTTATGATATGTTCTTCAATTTCTAAGCTTCTGGCAGTTTAGCATCTTTTTCTACACAATTTTATTTATTTTTTTTAAAAATAAACAGGGCATATATTAT
Source organism: Polydesmus complanatus (assembly GCA_034692225.1). Classification (NCBI taxonomy): domain Eukaryota; kingdom Metazoa; phylum Arthropoda; class Diplopoda; order Polydesmida; family Polydesmidae; genus Polydesmus; species Polydesmus complanatus. The sequence goes on from JAQGAZ010003618.1 coordinate 7,381, forward strand.
GTATATTACATCTCAAGTTTTAAATATTTATTTTTAAATAGTAAAGTGAAGGCATAAAATTTTTTTCTGATTTTGAAGCTTCTGACTCCCAAAACATTTTTTAAAATAATTTTATTTCTATAAATTATGTTCATTTTTTTTTTAGCTTTTAAGCTTCTGGCTTTTTAGCATCTTCAATTATTAACTTTCAAAAAAAAAAATATATTACCGGTATATTGAAAAAATTTATACACAAAAACCTACAACAAAATAATCAAGAGTTAATAAAATGTAAGAAATAATACTTATAGAAACTTAGAATACTATAGGAAAAACCTTTAGTATAGAACAATGGAACTTACTATGTAAATTATAAACTGCCTTAGTATACCAGTTTTATAGGAAAATTGCTATTACTTTAAAAAAAAACAGAATTTAAGTCTTACTATGGAAAATAGAATTTACTGTAGAAAAATAGAATTTGTTGTGGAAAATAGAAATTGCTATGGAAAATAGAATTTACTTTGAAAAAATAGAATTTACTTGAAAAAATAGAATTTACTTGAAAAAATAGAATTTGCTATGGAAAATAAAATTCACCATAAAAAATTACAATTTACTTTGGAAAAATAGAGAAAAAAACCTTTACTATAAAAATAACAAACTGTCATATACATGTAGGCCTACCAGTATTATATAAAAAAAGAATTTACTATGAAAAAACATATTTTACAATGAAAAATAAAATTTACTATGGAAAAAAATAACTATAAAAAATTAAAATTTTTTAATGGAAAATTAGAATTTTACATGGAAAAATAGAATTTACTACCGATATAAAAAATAAGAGTTTACAAATAAAAAATAAGAATTATCTATGAAAAACAAACAAAACAATAATTATAATTTTAATAAAAACCACTTTTTAACCCCTTTTATCAATTAATTCAACCCTCTAATGCTTTTGTCCATAGATAAACAATCCAGAAAAGACAAGAAAAACCACTAATTTCCTTTTTGTTTAGTATAGATGACAGTGTTTAGCGTGTGCGTGGTTTATCTCTATCTCTCTCTCTCCATAGAGAGAAAGGAGCTAATTTCTCCAAAGCCAATAATAACAGTAATAGAAGCAACATCTCATTAATTATAGATCGATATTTAAATGCATGAAGGAAGGGGAGGAGGGGAAAAAGTTTATCGAAAACAAACCCACTTCCCCCTCCCACTCCGCTAAATGAGCGACCGACTGACTTCGCGAGATCTCATTTCATCTTCCAACTCTACATCCTTTATATATACACTCTCTTTATTGTTAATTAAAATACATCTTTGTTTAAGTAAAAAGTTAAGAAAAATATAAACAATTTAATATGCTACGCCAGAAAAATTGCTCCCTTTTTTCTTTTCCTCTCCTCAATCTCTAATTGAGCAATTACTATCAACATGCAGTGCGTGCCAAAGAGTATTTCGAAGGAGGAGATAAGTTGGAAGGAGGGGTTGATGATGAAGTGGGTGGGTGTGTGTAAGGGGAAAGATGAAGGAGAAGATGCAGTAGTTATTTCTAGAGAAAATAAGAGGCTCAAGGATTTTTCCTTTGCTGCCCCTTACTTACTGGCAATCACTGCATGCACGCGTGCATATATCCAGCTATAGAATCCCTCTTCCACCCTCTACCTCCTCCTTTAATTAAAAGTAAAAGGGGTCAGCCTCATCAACATTACAATGAGGAAAATGAATGCAGACTTTTATATATTTATTATTAACATTATTAAACACATCTGTTGTTGTTTTAAATCTGCTTCCCGTGCGCTGTCGCCTTGTTGTTAATATCGTACGACTGGGTCTATATTTTTGTCGTTGCAAAAGTGGATTATAATGGACCTTCAAAAATTATACGGTAAATTAAATTTTAATTATAGAACAGTCTGGGGAGTTTGTATATGTGAGATTTTTCACACTTCTCAGTTAATGAAGAAATAAATTTGAGTGAAAATGAAAATTAAATTTGGGTGAAAATAAGAATTAAATTTAGGTGAAAATAAGATTTTAATGCGGGTAAAAATAAGAAATTTTAATTTGAGTGCAAATAAAAATTAAATGAGTGTGAAAATAAGAATAATAAACTGAAATTAAGAATTTAAGTTGGGTGAAAATAAGAAAGCATGTTGAGTGAAAACAAAAATTTATGGTAAGTGAAAATAAAAATTTATGGCGGGTGAAAATAAGTATTAAAATGGGGGTGAAAATAAAAACTCAATTTGAGTGAAAATAAGTATTAAATGAGGATGAAAATAAGAATTAAATTTGAGTAAAAATAAATTAAATTTGAATAAAAATAAATTATATTGAGTGAAAATAAGAATTAAAACATGGGTGAAAATAAGAATTAAATTTGAGTGAAAATAAGATTTTAAATTACCGGTAGTGAAAAAAAAAAAGAATTTTAAGTGAGTGAAAATAAAGATTCAAATAATTAAGTGAAAATAAGATTTAAATTGGGTGATAATAAGACTGTAGCTAAAAGTGAGGAAAAATAATGATTTAAATAAAATGAAAATAATAATTAAATTGGAGTGAAAATAATAATTAAAATAGGTGAAAATAAGGATTTGAATGATGTGAAAATAACAATAATTAAAAATGGGTGAAAATAAAAATCTGATGGGGGTGAAAATAAGAATTAAATGTAAGTGAAAATAAGAATTACATGGAGTATAAATAAGAATTGAGCTGTAAACACCAACTGATAAGAAGTAAACACTGTCAATGACACTTAAGATTCAATTCCTTTAATGACATAATATGTGATGATGAAGAAAGATGCTGGGAGCCAGAAGCTTTGAAATCGGAGAAACAATGTTGCGGTCTTTATTTAAAAGCCAGAGGCATTGTGTTTTTGTTTTTGTACCTCACCCTGCGTGTATTTAAGCCCAAAACAATACTATCGAGATGACATTTAATAATTATTTTAATCCATACAATTTATAATTAGCGAAAGATGCTGCGAGCGAGCGAAGGAAAGCAGAAGCTTCAAAATTTGGAAAAAGATAAAATTATATTTTTAATTAATTTTTTTTTGAGGGTTAAAAAAAAAACTCGTAAAATGATCTACATCTTTTTTTTTAAAGACCAACATCTGCTGATCAACAACAGGAGATGCTGCGGATCAATAAGAATATTTATCTATCGCGTATAAAGAAGAGAAAAAAAAAAAAGCCCATTAGCTTAAGAGACATTTTTTCATCTTCTGAGATTTTAAGATCTTAAGATGCCGCCAGCTTCACACAACAAAAAAAAATGGATTTTGTAAGGGTAATAAATTTTTAGGAATTTGTAATTAACTTTTACAATTTTTTTTTTATATAACCTATTGAATAAAATGATATATTATTTTAGAATAAAAATTTTAATTAAAAATAGCGTTTTCATTAACTTTATTGATTAACAATAAAAAAAATGAACGATTTTGTCTTCAAAGAACGATTTAAAGAACGATTTTGTTTTCAAAGAACGATTTTATCTTCAAAGAACGACTTTGCCTTTGAAGAACGATTTTGTCTTTGAAGAACGATTTTGTCTTCAAAGAACGATTTTGTTTTCAAAGAACGATTTTGTCTTCAAAGAACGATTTTGTTTTCAAAGAACGATTTTATCTTCAAAGAACGATGTTATTGTCAAAGACCGATTTTGTCTTCATAGAACGATTTTGACTTCAA